>JAJHIY020001274.1:7500-20000 GCA_022114975.2 Lampris megalopsis
GCTTCCAGTCCATCACAGTGCCGACATACACATAGGGACAATGTAGTACGGCCGAGTCACCTGACCTACATGTCTTGGGACTGTGGGAGGAAACCGGAGCCCCCGGAGGAAACCCACGCAGACACGGGGAGAACATGCAAACTCCACACAGAGGACGACCCAGGACGACCCGGGACGACCCCCAAGGTTGGACTACCCCGGGGCTCGAACCCAGGACCTTCTTGCTGTGAGGCGACCGTGCTAACCACTGCGCCACTGTGCCGCCCTAATGCTTTCTCATATGGGCATACAGAAGGACTGTCTCCATCACTCTCGTTTCTTTGTGGACGAGAGAAACGCCCCTTCAGTCTGATAGTGACCAAGTTGATAGAAACAGCCCATAATGACCTCATCCACCTCTACCACCCATACAGAGAATGTCTGCTCAGCGACTGGGATCATGATGATACATATTTTTACAACAGTTTGTTTTGTCTTTATGCATGCTCAATAATCCAGGGGAGAAAATCACAGAAAGGTGCATCAGTTCACGTGGACACAACGTTTACTGAGAGGGAAGCGTCTCATCGCTCATCTAAGTGGCCCGGTGGTCAGCACTGCTGCCTCCCAGCAAGAAGGTCCTGGGTTCGAACGCCAGGCCGTCCCAGGTCCTTTCTGTGTGGAGTTTGCATGTTCTCCCCATGTCTGCGTGGGTTTCCTCCGGATGCTCCGGTTTCCTCCCACCATCAAAAAGACATACATGTTAGGATTAATACTCCTGCCTGTGCCCCTGAGCAAGGCAATGGGAAGAAGAACTGGAGTTGGTCCCCAGGTGCTGCAGCTGCCCACTGCTCATATAGTACAACAGGACCCCCCCCCCCATACCCAGTCCCATGTCAGTGCTTTGAATTGTTGTTCATCCCTCTCTCCTCCATCAGCCTCCTGCTTTATTGTCTGTCTGCACACCATTGTATAACTCACCCAGCATCTCCTATGTCATCATCATCAGCGGTCACTCGGGATGGAGTATGACTGTCCTCCTTCCAGGTTGTTGTGGGTCTTCAGGTGAGTGTAGAGGCCGATCCAGGAGCCACATATTTTGGGACAGTGTGGGCCAGGGTGTGAAGAAGTGGTTGAGGATGTGGTCTGGGCCTCTCTGGTAACTCGCTCCTTTCTGAGTCGGTGCTTGTTTTCAGCAGCATGGTGGAGGTCATGGTTGTAGTGACCAGCACCCTCATGGACAGCCAGTCTCCAGGCCTCCCTGTTTTCTGCTGCTTGTTTCCAGGTGTTAAGGTTGATGCCAGACCTTTTGATGTGGGTCTTGATGTATCTTTATATCACTTCTTTTGTCCTCCTGGGGCACGGCGTCCTGTCACGAGCTCAGAGTAAAGGACTTGTTTCGGAAGGTGAGAGTCAGACATGCGGAGGACATGGCCAGTCCATCTCAGCTGATCTTGTGCGATGGTGGCAGTTATGATAGGTGTGTTGGCCTCCTCGAGGATGCTGAAGTTGGTGTGTTTATCCTCCCAGCTGATCTTAAGAATCTTTCTGATGCATTGCTGTTGGTATGCCTCGAGTGCCTTCAGGTGCCTGCTATATGTGGTCCAGGTTTCTGACCTATACAGTAGGGTGGGCAGCACTACCGCTTTGTACACCAGGATTTTTGTTCTGGCCTGAAGGTCGTGGTTTTCAAAAACTCCTTTACTCAATCTTGAGAAGGCCCGGCTGGCACAACTGAGACGATGGTGTATTTCAATGTCACTGTTGGCTTTGGAGGAGAGAAGGCTGCCAAGATATGGGAACCGTTCCATGTTTTCGAATGTGGTGTTGTCTACAGAGACGTATGGGGGCAGAGCAGGCATATTTCTGTTGGGTGGGGGTTAGTAGAGGATATGGGTCTTTTTTATGTTTATGGCCAGATGAAGCTGCTTGTATGCCTTCGCAAAGGCGTCCAGGATGCTCCGTAGCTCCTCTTCTACGAGGGACACTAAGGCGTTGTCATCGGTGTACTGCAGCTCTATGATGGATGTGGTGGTGGTTTGACCTTCAGCCCTGAATCTGTTACTGTTCAGAAGATTCCCATCAGTCCTGTACATGATTTAGATGCCCTCAGGCAGATTGGGACCTGTGAGGTGGAGGATGGTGGCAATGAAGACAGAGAACAGGGTGGGGGCAATGACACGGCCTCGTCTAAGTCCTGTGTGGACCTTGAAGGACTCTGTCTCATCTCCATAACTCCCATGTAACACACACAGACACACACACACAGGGACGCACACTGCTATAGACAGACACACACACATTCACATAGAAAGTCACACAAATTTGTAAATGTCTCCATCTCCCTTGGAAGTCTCTGTCTGTCTCTGTCTCTTTCTGCACACATGTCCCGTCGTCGGCATGCTCACAAAAGCATAGGCCCACGTGTTAAACTGCCTTTGGCACGCCCCCACCCGCATCGACGGGTGGATGAACGCTGGGCAGACGTTCTCTCGTGCCGAGGGTCGACCCAGTCTGGTTCTGTGTGCCGGCGTCAGCCCCTCTCAGGAGTGGGTTCTGGTGAATCCTAGTGGACATCGCTCTTTGCTGAGTTTCTGCCATTTTCATACCTCCGTCTCTTTGACTCTAGCTCTTCCTCTTTGTTTTCCTTTCTCTCTTTCTGTCTCCCTCTTTAGCTTTCCCCTGAAAAAAGGTAATTTAAGTGTTGAATAAAGAATGGCGTCCCTGGTTACACGCGCACACGCGCAGTCGTTATTGATGGCGAGCTCGTAGCACGCGCAGCGTGACAGAGGCCGACTCTGGAGCGACGGCTGCGTCGGGTGTGGTGAATGGTCTGTTTAGATTCATTGGGTCGGAACCTTCTAGTCAATTCTATTGCCCTATTTTAGCCAAACGTGAAATGAGATTTCTCTCCTTAACAGATTTCCCCAAATCTGGTGTCAGACCGCTTTAGCGTAGCGGGCGAGGGATGTATATGAGGCTGTCAAGTGAAGAGACTCCCCGGTCATATTGACGGCCTGGCCCAGCTGAGTACTGTCTGTGACGGGCTGGGGGGCTCTTTAATCAGGTCCGGTGACAGCGTTTCGTTTCTGGTGCTGTCTGTGATAGTCGGCGTCAGGCCTGTCGGACAATACGAGTCAAGAACGGCACCGCTGTGCCTACCAGCACCGAGCTCGCCGGTTCGAATCCCCGTGTTACCTCCGGCTTGGCCGGGCGTCCCTACAGGCACAATTGGCCGTGTCTGCGGGTGGGAAGCCGGATGTGGGTATGCGTCCTGGTCGCTGCACTAGCGCCTCCTCTGGTCGGTCAGGGCGCCTGTTTGGGGGGGGTGGAACTGGGGGGAACAGCGTGATCCTCCCACGCACTACGTCCCCCTGGTGAAACTCCTCACTGTCAGGTGAAAAGAAGCGGCTGGTGACTCCTCATGTATGGGAGGAGGCATGTGGTAGTCTGCAGCCCTCCCCGGATCGGCAGAGGGGGCGGGGCAGAGACCGGGACGGCTCGGAAGAGGTAATTGGCCGGGTACAACTGGGGAGAAGTAAAGGGGGAAAATGCAGCGCTGCAGTTTTTCATCCTCAGCGGGTCCAGTTGTGTCTGGTGCGGATCTGACCCGGTTGGGTACGTTCGGCCACGGAGCCGGTCCACGTCAGTATTCGAAGACGGCTCATTTGATGGAAAAGATGAAAGGAGGCTGAGGCATGTTGCAGAGAAGAAGGGGAGAAAAAAACCCCGACGGCCCAGCAGAACATCGATGCTGAAAACCCCATGAAAGAAATGCATAATTCATCAAGTCTGCGGTCCGCTGCGGCGTGGCGGCCTCGGACCTGACAGAGGGTTCGCCCCCCTTCAGACGAAATGGAAGAAAAGCCCACAAGAAGCCGCGCTCTCGGCCTCAAGACGGAAACTGTTGGAAACATGACAGTTGGAACAAGACAGCCTGCTGGGATATGTCCAGCTGGAGGACGAGACGAGGACCAACCTCAATCCGTTCACCCGCCCGTAACCTGCAGAAGCGGGGCAGGTTCATATCCGTTAACTGGCCTCATCGTACGCCCTTCGCTCTCACAGTGGCGTGGCGTTACCGCGGAGACAAGTCGGGCTTCTCCAGCCGGCGTCAGCACTGAATCAGCAATGAGGAACAGTTTATTCTCATTTATTTCATGTGCTCAGCCCGCAGCAGCGCCGCACAAAAGACAAAAAACGCCCCTCCCAGAATTCCCCCAAAACGACACCATCAGAAACAGCTGGGGGAGCCTGGTCTGCTGCATCTTTTGGGCCCAGGGACCCCGGCCCCTGCCTGGAGCGGCGCCCGTGGAGGAAGCACCGAGGGCGGTCTGACAGGGTGTGGAAGCGGGGCAGGCTAAGCTAACTGCTAGCCCATGCAGACCGGCAGTTCTGACAGTCCTCCTGGCTGGTGTTCGTTCCCTTGGACCGTGGTAGTTTGGATACATGTGGTAGTTAGTATGTGTGTTGCTGGAGTTCTTGTAGTTCTGGATGTGTGTTGTGGGCCGGGGGGGGGGGGGACGATATTTCGCTTGACAGATGAAGTGTTCCTGCAACCTTGTATTTCAAGGTGGACAGCTCTGCAGTAAAACGCAGTACAATTAACAGCCAGCAATTCCTGAAGGTCTGCAGTGTGTTTGGGAGGTTTCGCCCCGGTACACAAACCCACTCAGCTCCCAAACAGATAACCAGGGAAACCTGTAGCTGCACCCGGACGAGAACCCACACTGCAGAGGAGGAGATCTGCTCTGATGCTGAGCTGAGTTACTTTAAACACGCCAGCCTGAGACCCGTCAGACTCTCCCCCCCCCCTCTCTCTCTCTTGCTATCTCTTGCTATCTCTTGCTATCTCTCTCTCTCTCTCCCTCTCTCTCCCTCTCTCTGTCTCTCCCCCTCCCTCTCTCTGTCTGTCTCTGTCTGTCTCTCCCTCTCTCTCCCTCTCTCTGTCTCTCTCCCTCTCTGTCTCTCTCTCTCTCTGTCTCTCTCTCCCTCTCTCTGTCTCTCTCTCTCTCTCTCTCTGTCTCTCTCCTTGTGTGTCTCTCTCTCTCTCTCTCCCTCTCGGGGGGTGGTGGGGGTGGTGGTGGTGGTGGTGTGAGGGCTGAGCGGATGTGCCGGTATTCTTGGATGCCTGTTAGGTTAGTTTGGAGCGTGTCTGAGGGGAGGACCTTGTCGAGGAGTCAGCTCGGTCTAGGAGGCCGTGCAGGGCCTCTGCTTCCGGCAACGTAATTGGTGAAAATGAGAGTGCGGTGCAACCCAGCCTGCTACTATTGATTCCTCCACCTGTCAATCAAACAGGGAAGCAGATCTATTTACTCCTCTTGGGTTATACGAGCAAGCGAGCATGAACACACACACACAAACACACACACACACACTTGTGAGGACGTCCTCACAGCTCTGGATTCATTCAGCAGGTGTGCACATCTGAGGGCTTTCGTCTAGCTTTTGTGTGTGCGTGTGTAGTTATGGATGCATGTGTAGTTATGGATGCGTGTGTAGTTATGGATGCGTGTGTTGTTATGGATGCGTGTGTTGTTATGGATGCGTGTGTAGTTATGGATGCGTGTGTAGTTATGGATGCGTGTGTAGTTATGGATGCGTGTGTTGTTATGGATGCGTGTGTAGTTATGGATGCGTGTGTTGTTGTGGATGCGTGTGTAGTTGTGGATGCGTGTGTAATTGTGGATGCGTGTGTTGTTGTGGATGCGTGTGTAGTTGTGGATGCGTGTGTTGTTATGGATGCGTGTGTAGTTATGGATACGTGTGTAGTTATGGATGCGTGTGTTGTTGTGGATGCGTGTGTTGTTATGGATGCATGTGTAGTTATGGATGCGTGTGTAGTTATGGATGCGTGTGTAGTTGTGGATGCGTGTGTTGTTATGGATGCGTGTGTAGTTATGGATGCGTGTGTTGTTATGGATGCGTGTGTAGTTGTGGATGCGTGTGTAGTTGTGGATGCGTGTGTTGTTATGGATGCGTGTGTAGTTATGGATGCGTGTGTTGTTATGGATGCATGTGTTGTTGTGGATGCGTGTGTAGTTATGGATGCGTGTGTAGTTATGGATGCGTGTGTAGTTATGGATGCGTGTGTAGTTATGGATACGTGTGTAGTTATGGATGCGTGTGTTGTTGTGGATGCGTGTGTAGTTATGGATGCGTGTGTAGTTATGGATGCGTGTGTTGTTGTGGATGCGTGTGTAGTTATGGATGCGTGTGTAGTTGTGGATGCGTGTGTTGTTATGGATGCGTGTGTAGTTATGGATACGTGTGTAGTTATGGATGCGTGTGTAGTTATGGATGTGTGTGTTGTTATGGATGCGTGTGTAATTATGGAAGCGTGTGTTGTTATGGATGCGTGTGTTGTTATGGATGCGTGTGTTGTTATGGATGCGTGTGTAATTATGGAAGCGTGTGTTGTTATGGATGCGTGTGTAATTATGGAAGCGTGTGTTGTTATGGATGCGTGTGTTGTTATGGAAGCATGTGTAGTTATGGATGCGTGTGTAGTTATGGATGCATGTGTTGTTATGGATGCGTGTGTAGTTATGGATGCGTGTGTAGTTATGGATGCGTGTGTTGTTATGGATGCGTGTGTTGTTATGGATGCGTGTGTAATTATGGAAGCGTGTGTTGTTATGGATGCGTGTGTTGTTATGGATGCGTGTGTTGTTATGGATGCGTGTGTAATTATGGAAGCGTGTGTTGTTATGGATGCGTGTGTAATTATGGAAGCGTGTGTTGTTATGGAAGCGTGTGTTGTTATGGAAGCGTGTGTTGTTATGGATGCGTGTGTAGTTGTGGATGCGTGTGTAGTTATGGATGCGTGTGTTGTTGTGGATGCGTGTGTAGTTATGGATGCGTGTGTTGTTATGGATGCGTGTGTAGTTATGGATACGTGTGTAGTTATGGATGCGTGTGTAGTTATGGATGCGTGTGTAATTATGGAAGCGTGTGTTGTTATGGATGCGTGTGTTGTTATGGATGCGTGTGTTGTTATGGATGCGTGTGTAATTATGGAAGCGTGTGTTGTTATGGATGCGTGTGTAATTATGGAAGCGTGTGTTGTTATGGATGCGTGTGTAGTTATGGATGCATGTGTAGTTATGGATGCATGTGTTGTTATGGATGCGTGTGTAGTTATGGATGCGTGTGTAGTTATGGATGTGTGTGTTGTTATGGATGCGTGTGTAATTATGGAAGCGTGTGTTGTTATGGATGCGTGTGTTGTTATGGATGCGTGTGTTGTTATGGATGCGTGTGTAATTATGGAAGCGTGTGTTGTTATGGATGCGTGTGTAATTATGGAAGCGTGTGTTGTTATGGAAGCGTGTGTTGTTATGGAAGCGTGTGTTGTTATGGAAGCGTGTGTAGTTATGGATGCGTGTGTAGTTATGGATGCATGTGTAGTTATGGATGCGTGTGTTGTTATGGATGCGTGTGTAGTTATGGATGCGTGTGTAGTTATGGATGCGTGTGTAGTTATGGATGCGTGTGTAGTTATGGATGCGTGTGTTGTTATGGATGCGTGTGTAGTTATGGATGCGTGTGTAGTTATGGATGCGTGTGTAGTTGTGGATGCGTGTGTAGTTATGGATGCGTGTGTAGTTATGGATGCGTGTGTAGTTGTGGATGCGTGTGTAGTTGTGGATGCGTGTGTAGTTATGGATGCGTGTGTTGTTGTGGATGCGTGTGTAGTTATGGATGCGTGTGTAGTTGTGGATGCGTGTGTAGTTATGGATGCGTGTGTAGTTATGGATGCGTGTGTTGTTACGGATGCGTGTGTAGTTATGGATGCGTGTGTTGTTATGGATGCATGTGTTGTTATGGATGCATGTGTTGTTATGGATGCATGTGTTGTTATGGATGCGTGTGTTGTTATGGATGCATGTGTTGTTATGGATGCGTGTGTTGTTATGGATGCATGTGTTGTTATGGATGTGTGTGTAGTTGCGGATGTGTGTGTAGTTGTGGATGTGTGTGTTGTTATGGATGCGTGTGTTGTTATGGATGCGTGTGTAGTTGTGGATGTGTGTGTAGTTGTGGATGTGTGTGTTGGGGATCGACTCCTCCCTGGATCCCCTCCCAGTGGGATACAGTTGATGTTTTTGTCTCCACTGCCATCTGGTGCCAGTTGCAGCAGATGTTAATCAAACACCTGCGCCGACACCTCCTCATAATTCATGCTAGCTGTACTCCATCAGGCTGCAGGACCGCGCGAGTCCGACTCCCACCAGGCTGCCGCGCCCGCAGCCCAGCCCAGACCGGAGATCTACGGACGGGTTTGCCGACACAGAAAGGGGAGACGGTTGGTCTGGACACGCCTTATCCAGGTGACTTCGTCGGTCTCCCCTGACTGCAGGTGTCCGTCCCCACCCTTCTAACTGAACGACACAGTGGCACAACGACCGCTTTCATATGCTAATTAACATGACCATGAACTAGCGTTTCGACGGCCATGTGTACTGTTCACAGAGGATTGGGGAATGTTTGCAATCCCAGCGTTGTAAGATGGCGACAGGTGTACTCTTAGACCCCCCCCCCCCCGGTTCAGGGATGGTCGTTCCCTCGTCACATAGATGGCCTCTTTGACTCCCCGTTCAGAGTTCCTCCCTATCAAGGATGTGCACATCCTCATCCCTGAAAGAGTGGCCACTGGCCTGTAGATGGGTCCAGGGGAGGGCAGTCTGATCCAGAAAGGGCCAGTGTGGGTGCAGGTTTTTGTTCCAACCGAGCTGTTGCAAACCTGATCCCACTGATCAACCAGTAGAGTCTCTGCTGAGGAACCTGATGAGGAGACACAGGTGTGTAACTGCTTGGTTGGAACAAAAACCTGCACCCACACCGGCCCTTTCTGGATAAGATTGGCCTCCCCTAGTAGACTGCGGAGTCCTGGTCTGTAGATGGTGTAGACTGTGGAGTCCTGGGCTGTAGGTGTAGACTGTGGAGTCCTGGTCTGTAGATGGTGTAGACTGCGGAGTCCTGGGCTGTAGATGGTGTAGACTGCGGAGTCCTGGCCTGTAGATGGTGTAGACTGCGGAGTCCTGGTCTGTAGATGGTGTAGACTGTGGAGTCCTGGCCTGTAGATGGTGTAGACTGCAGAGTCCTGGCCTGTAGATGGTGTAGACTGTGGAGTCCTGGTCTGTAGATGGTGTAGACTGCGGAGTCCTGGTCTGTAGATGGTGTAGACTGTGGAGTCCTGGCCTGTAGATGGTGTAGACTGCGGAGTCCTGGTCTGTAGATGGTATAGACTGCGGAGTCCTGGCTTGTAGATGGTGTAGACTGCGGAGTCCTGGGCTGTAGATGGTGTAGACTGTGGAGTCCTGGCCTGTAGATGGTGTAGACTGTGGAGTCCTGGTCTGTAGATGGTGTAGACTGCGGAGTCCTGGTCTGTAGATGGTGTAGACTGCGGAGTCCTGGTCTGTAGATGGTGTAGACTGCGGAGTCCTGGCTTGTAGATGGTGTAGACTGCGGAGTCCTGGGCTGTAGATGGTGTAGACTGTGGAGTCCTGGCCTGTAGATGGTGTAGACTGTGGAGTCCTGGTCTGTAGATGGTATAGACTGCGGAGTCCTGGCCTGTAGATGGTGTAGACTGCGGAGTCCTGGCCTGTAGATGGTGTAGACTGCGGAGTCCTAGTCTGTAGATGGTGTAGACTGCGGAGTCCTGGGCTGTAGATGGTGTAGACTGCGGAGTCCTGGTCTGTAGATGGTGTAGACTGCGGAGTCCTGGTCTGTAGATGGTGTAGACTGTGGAGTCCTGGCCTGTAGATGGTGTAGACTGCGGAGTCCTGGTCTGTAGATGGTGTAGACTGCGGAGTCCTGGGCTGTAGATGGTGTAGACTGCGGAGTCCTGGCCTGTAGATGGTGTAGACTGCGAAGTCCTGGCCTGTAGATGGTGTAGACTGCGGAGTCCTGGCCTGTAGATGGTGTAGACTGTGGAGTCCTGGCCTGTAGATGGTGTAGACTGTGGAGTCCTGGTCTGTAGATGGTGTAGACTGTGGAGTCCTGGCCTGACGTGTTAGCTCGCCTGTGTTGCGCCATCCTCTTGGCCAGCATCTGTTTAGTTTCCTCGATGTACAAGTCACGGCAATCCTCCTGGCACCTAACAGCTGCACTATATTGCTCTGTTTGTGCCGGGGGACCTGAGCCGTGGACCAGAGCCATGGACCAGAGCCGTGGACCAGAGCCCTGGACCAGAGCCGTGGACCTGAGCCGTGGACCAGAGCCCTGGACCAGAGCCGTGGACCTGAGCCGTGGACCAGAGCCCTGGACCAGAGCCGTGGACCTGAGCCGTGGACCAGAGCCGTGGACCAGAGCCGTGGACCTGAGCCGTGGACCAGAGCCCTGGACCAGAGCCGTGGACCTGAGCCGTGGACCAGAGCCGTGGACCAGAGCCGTGGACCAGAGCCGTGGACCAACTTCTGGCGCAGCGTATTTTGGGGTTTGAAAGCAACTGAGATGCGGTGTTTGGAAAATACACGTCTCAACTGTCCCGAAACTCCCCCCACATACAGAATCAGCACTGCTTTATGCTCAGACAGCTGGTGTCCTCCTCCTCTCTTGGATCGGCTGGTGCAGTGTTTGGGCGTCCTCCTGGCTTTGACAAACGCCCAGTCAGGATAACCACACTTACCCAGGGCCTGTTTAATGTGGGACTTGTCCTCTTCCCCGTCCTCATTGAAAGTGAACAGTTGGAGTTACTCGGCAAAGGATGGTCACCTTATCATGGTGAAGTTTGCGTGGTCCTGAGATCCCGAGAGCATGCCGTCTGGAGCTATGCTCCTGGTGGGGTCACTCATGGCGGTAAGGTCAAGGGGGAGGTCCCTGCCAAAGAGCGATCCGACTAAGGCCTCAACGGTGGAGCAGATGGAGGTTGATGGCTGACTTCAGGGAAGCATCACAACGGCTGTGAAGGCGGATGAAGGCTGCAGCAGAAATGGGCCCCCGGTCGTCTCGGGACTCCATGCCACTGGATCCTGACCCAGATCTGTCAAGGACCGTGTGGTGGCTGTCTGTGCACCAGCCTCCCTACGTGAAGCAGAGTCACGCACAGGCGTCCTCCAGAGGACAGTCACACTTGTTGCGAGTGACCGCCGATGATGATGAACCGGCAAAGTAAGACCACCAACAGAGCTTAATTTGGCAAGTTATTTAAAATCTAATAGGCTGCCATGGCAACTGATTTGTACACATATGTGAAGCTTTATTTGGAGAAATGTTCATGATACAGAATTGCCAATATGTAGATTTACCAACTCGCTATGCACATTTACCATAATATATATATTTAATAGGCCGCTGTACCAGTCTAGTAATGCTGTACCAGTCTAGTACCAGTCTAGTAATGCTGTACCAGTCTAGTACCAGTCTAGTAATGCTGTACCAGTCTAGTACCAGTCTAGTAATGCTGTACCAGTCTAGTAATGCTGTACCAGTCTAGTAATGCTGTACCAGTCTAGTACCAGTCTAGTAATGCCTTACCAGTCTAGTAATGCTGTACCAGTCTAGTACCAGTCTAGTAATGCTGTACCAGTCTAGTAGTACTGTACCAGTCTAGTAATGCTGTACCAGTCTAGTAATGCTGTACCAGTCTAGTACCAGTCTAGTAGTACTGTACCAGTCTAGTAATGCTGTACCAGTCTAGTACCAGTCTAGTAATGCTGTACCAGTCTAGTACCAGTCTAGTAATGCTGTACCAGTCTAGTAATGCCGTACCAGTCTAGTACCAGTCTAGTAATGCTGTACCAGTCTAGTACCAGTCTAGTAATGCTGTACCAGTCTAGTAATGCTGTACCAGTCTAGTACCAGTCTAGTAATGCTGTACCAGTGTAGTACCAGTCTAGTAATGCTGTGCCAGTCTAGTAATACTAGTTATTAACAGTATTGCCTGTTTGTGGTGGTGGGTTCCCAAAATACCGTGATCACTGTTCTCTGTCCGTGGTCCTGACGTGGTCTACGGTCCATGGTCATGATCACTGTTCACCGTCCGTGGCCCTGGCGTGATGGTTTCTTGGCTGTGTGTGCTGTCATGGCGTGGAGGCTTACATCGCCATGGTTGTGTGGTCTGGGACGTCCAGGCTCACCTGTTCCCCATCCCCTGACTGGTGTTTCTGCTCACCTCTACCCCATTTACCCGAGTAACCCTGATTGCCCCTGTGATTGCCCCGTTCACCCGGTTGCCCCTGCTTTACTCACCTGCGCCCAATCTCCCTGATTGGCTCCGCAATGTTATATATTCCCCCGGTTGCCATGGCGCTCTGTCGGATCGTAAAACACACACACACACACACACACACACACACACACACACACATTCACACCTAGGGACAATGTAGTACGGCCGAGTCACCTGACCTACATGTCTTTGGACTGTGTGTGTGTGTGTGTGTGTGTGTGTGTGTGTGTGTGTGTGTGTGTGAAGGCCCGGCGGCCTGTCCAGGGTGTCTCCCCGCCTGCCGCCCAGTGACTGCCGGGACAGGCTCCAGCATCCCCCTGAGAGCGGGGTAAGCGGTTCTGATACT
>JAJHIY020001274.1:25000-28194 GCA_022114975.2 Lampris megalopsis
GCGTGTGTGTGTGTGTGTGTGTGTGTGTGTGCGTGTGTGTGTGTGTGCGTGCGTGTGTGTGTGCATGTGTGTGTGTGTGCGTGTGTGTGTGCGTGTGTGTGTGTGTGTGTGTGAAGGTATGCAAGAATGAGAAATCTCCCACTATCATCATTGTGGAGATCATTAATAATGCCCAAAAGCTGCAAGTGTGTGTGCGTGTGTGCATGTGTGTGTCTGTGTGTGCATGTGTGTGTGTGTGTGCATGTGTGTGTGTGTGTGTGTGAAGGTATGCAAGAATGAGAAATCTCCCACTATCATCATTGTGCAGATCATTCATAATGCCCAAAAGCTGCAAGTGTGTGTGTGTGCGTGTGTGTGTGTGTGCGTGTGTGTGTGCGTGTGTGTGTGTGTGTGTGTGTGTGTGTGTGTGTGTGTGTGTGTGTGTGTGTGTGTGTGTGTGTGTGTGTGCATGTGCATGTGTGTGTGTGTATCTTGGACATGAGGAGGTGTTTCATTACTGGTTTCGAGGATTTCTCGGTTTCACGGTTCGGTGACGATGAGTTGAAACCCACAGCAGCTGGTCCCACAGTGACCTGCAGTACGGCTCCTACCGGGAGAGGAACGCTGCAGACCGGAGGGTCGCCGGTTCGAATCTCCGGTCCGGCTGACAGAACCTGGGCAGGGTAGGAGAACAGGATGCGATCAACAAACAATAACCAGTTACCCAAGAGCAAGGCATTTTAGATAGGGGTGTAAGAAAGTATCGATGCTCTCGAGTATGGCGATATTATATTTTGAGATACTGTATCGATTCTCAAAACCACTGTATCCATTTTTGATTGTTTCCATGTAAAGGTTCGTGACAAACATGTTGTGTTGTGTGTAACCCCACGACCGCTAGATGGCAGTGTTGTAATCTATCTTCAGCCAATTGACTCTTCCGCTCCAATCCAACCACGTAAACTGAGACAGGAAGTAGTATAAGCACAAAGAACACAGGCCTATGAAACTGCCATATATCGTCTTGTTTACAGTATCGCGATATATCGCGATATATCGCCTCATAGCCCCGGTATCGTGATACGTATCGTGTCGCCAGATTCTCGCCAACACACGGCCCCCCATTTGAAACGCCATTTGCAGCAGCGGAGCTCCTGTCCAGTGTCCATTCTCCTCCCAGAGATGAAGGGCGTCTCTGCAGGTGTCCTGCTGAAGAACCAGCCTTTGTTTGAACCCTCTGTTCAACACTCACAACCTGGAACATTTTCTTTACCTTGTTTGCTCATTTCAATAGTCATATTATTGATCTATACTCCCCCCCCCCTTTTCTCCCACCCCCTCTGCCGATCCGGGGAGGGCTGCAGACTACCACATGTCTCCTCTGATACATGTGGAGTCGCCAGTCTCTTCTTTTCACCTGACAGTGAGGAGTTTCACCAGGGGGACGTAGCGCTTGGGAGGATCACGCTATTCCCCCCAGTTCCCCCACCTCCCGAACAGGCACCCCGACCGACCAGAGGAGGCGCTAGTGCAGCGATCAGAACACATACCTACATCCGGCTTTCCACCCGCAGACACGGCCAATTGTAAAAAAAACCTTACCGTTGTTCGCCTCTGCATCCGCTGCCTTCAGTGCCACGCTTGAAGGCCGAAAGGAACGCCGGGATATGAGTTGACAAATTCATACAAGTTACCGACCGATGTGCCCTCGGTGAAATGGGCGTGTCAAGAACACTACGGGGAATTTTAACCGTTCTTGGTGTAATGCCCACTTGTGTATTTGGGACAGTACTTGGGCTGCCACCGATGACGTTTTACAAGCACAGGCCAGAACGCAGCTTGAGAGGCTCTGTGTCTGTAGGGATGCCCGACCAAGCCGAAGGTAACACGGGGATTCGAACTGACGATCCCCATGTTGGTAGGCAACAAAATAGACCACCACGTCACCCGGACGCCCCATACTCTGCATCTATTCAATGGCTTTTGCCAATAATAAGCGGGAAAAAGTCAGTTTATTATCCAAATCTACCGATGAAAATCTAATCAGCTTAACTTCCTGTGAAACAGCCAAGTGTTTGTGATTGCCTTGGCGATGGGATGAGACCCAGATAGCAAAATTGCTGTGGCCCCGGACCCGTCCCACACCCGACACTTCATCCGGCCCACATACGGCGTGGAATGATGGCACTTGGGCGGTCCGCTCCTGTTTGCCAGATCTGGGCCAGAACCAAGCCATAGCAACGCCGCATGTGCCACATATTTGCCAAAGGTGGCCATATTTGTTTTGTGATATTTGGGCCATATTCACCATTTACCACACGGGCCACTTCAGGGTCACATCCAGATCACATGTTGCCCAGAGCACCGCATCTTTGCCAAAAAAGGCCCACATTTGATTTGGCATATTTGGGCCATATTTGCTGTTATACATGTGGGCCACTTCAGGCTCACATCCGTTTTGTCAGGGCCAGAAGAAGACCATCAGTGCCGCAGCATTGCCTGAAGTGGCCCACATCCGGATGCTACCTGGGGAGCTTGACGTGTGTGCTGTGTGTTCAGGTGGTGTGAGGCTTTCCAGCATTCATTTCCTTAAAGAGCTGACCACGTGTCACAGGGACGGAAACGATGAGGTCCACGCGAGGGGGCGGAACACCGAGTCCATCACCTTTAGCTGGAGCGTCAGTTAGCTAAACGTTTCCCCACGAATTCCGTTGTTGTTGAGCATCAGTGAAGACAAAAGTGTAGAGCCCCGTAAGTCCTTTTGGCGTCTAGTTAACGGAGTTATAAAATACAACTATTGAGATTTCTTAATCTCATTTACATTCAAGGTCAAGCGTCTCAAAACTAAACACCCGAAATCAGGAATCAGGAACCTTTATTTGTCATTTCATCCCATGCACCTGCGCACAGGAAATTAAACAAAGTATAATTTCAAAAAAATTCACTGTCCAAGAGAGCCAACGCCAGCATGGCTGTCAGAACTGCCGGTCTGCATGGGCTAGCAGTTAGCTTAGCCTGCCCCGCTTCTGTGTCCTGTCAGATCGCCCTCGGTGTTACCTCCTCAGGCACAGCTCCAGGCAGGGCCGTGGTCCCTGGGCCCACAGGACGCAGCAGACCAGGCTCCCCCAGCTGATCCAGCACCAGCTCTCCCAGCTAGACACCTTCGACACACCTCCCCGCACTCCACACGACGACACCAACATCGTCGTGTCGTG
>JAJHIY020001271.1:0-20000 GCA_022114975.2 Lampris megalopsis
GTTAGCATGTACTGACCTGCATGTTAGCATGTACTGACCTACATGTTAGCATGCAGACATGCATGTTAGCATGTACTGACCTGCATGTTAGCATGTACTGACCTGCATGTTATCATGCACTGACCTGCATGTTAGCATGGACTGACCTGCATGTTATCATGCACTGACCTGCATGTTAGCATGCAGACCTGCATGTTAGCATGCACTGACCTGCATGTTAGCATGGACTGACCTGCATGTTAGCATGGACTGACCTGCATGTTAGCATGCACTGACCTGCATGTTAGCATGCAGACCTGCATGTTAGCATGCACTGACCTGCATGTTAGCATGGACTGACCTGCATGTTAGCATGCACTGACCTGCATGTTAGCATGCACTGACCTGCATGTTAGCATGTACTGAGGTTTTCAGTAAACCTCTGCAAGAGCTGATGTGTTTGTTCTGTGTTTAGCATCCCCAGATAACAAAATTGCTGTGGCCCGGACCCGTCCCACACCCGACACTTTCATCCAGCCCACATACCGTATGGAATGATGGCACTTGGGCGACCCGCTGCCTTTTGCCAGATCTGAGCCAGAACCAAGCCATAGCAATGCTGCATGTGCCACATATTTGCCAAAGGGGGCCCATATTTGTTTTGTGGTATTTGGGCCACATTCACCATTTACCACACAGGCCACTTCAGGGTCACATCCAGATTACATGTTCCCCAGAGTACCGCATCTCCCCTCCCCTTTTCCCCCCCTAATTGTACCTGGCCAGTTACCACACTCTTCCGAGACATCCCGGTCGCTGCTCCACCCCCTCTGCTGATCCAGGGAAGGCTGCAGACTACCACATGCCTCCTCTGCTACATGTGGAATCATCAGCTGCTTCTTTTCACCTGACAGTGAGGAGTTTCACCAGGGGGACGTAGCACGTGGGCGAATCACACTACTCCCCCCAGTTCCCCCCTCCCCCCAAGGCGCCCCGACCGACCAGAGGAGGCGCTAGTGCAGCGACCAGGACACATACCCACATCCGGCTTCCCACCCGCAGACACGCCAGATCGGGTCTGTAGGGACGCCCAAGCCGGAGGTAACGCGGGGATTCGAACCAGCAAGCCCCCTGTTGGTAGGCAATGGAATAGACCACTACATTACCCGGACGTCCGAGAGCACCGCAGCTTTGCCAAGAAAAGGCCCACATTCGATTTGGCATATTTGGGCCATATTTGCTATTATACCTGTAGGCCACTTCAGGCTCACACCCATGTTGTCAGGGCCAGAAGAAGACCATCAGTGCCGCATCGCTGCCTGACGCGGCCCACATCCGCATGCTGTGTGGGATTTATCAGTTATGGGTTATCTACTGATCAAATGTGTTATCACCAGTCAGGATGTCTCCGTTGCGTCGTCATGTAACTATGGAGTGTGAACGTGTGCGATGACATGGGTGAGCAGGAACCCATTTATTTATTTATTTATTTATGACGATATCGGTGTCCCGACTTCTGCAGCGTATTCTAGGCTCATATAAAAGTACCCGAGGGGATCGTTATTATCAGTTATATGGCCCGCCCTCACTTACAGGAAGCCATCTCCATCACCATGGTTCCAGATAAGTGTCATTTCCTGTTTAAAGTAGAGCGGCCCTCAGAGGTTTGACAAAGAAGGGACCAGGGCTATCGCACGCAAAGACACACACACACACACACACACACACACACACACACACACACACAGGATCTGTGGGAAGCTATAGGATGATAACAAATACATCTGTCTCGGATGTTCGGCGTCCAAACTGGGTCAAAGGATAAGTGAAGACATGCAGTGTCGGAGGGACAGGAGGAGCCAGCAGCACTAGTCAGGAGACCCATGCAGACACGCACACTCAGGGGGGGCCAGGAAACCCTGTCACGTCCCTGGTCCCGGCCCATCCACTGCCATGTCAGCCTGCTGCCGGCCTCTATTTATGGTCGAGGGTGTAAAAAGCGGTGAAAGTGACACCGGGGAGCATGTCCGCCCCCAGACGGGTGTGATGTCACAGGTTAGCCAAGGCACACGATGTGTCGAAGCGCTGTACGAACCGGTCCGCGACCGCCCCCTACCCCGCCTCCGAGTAGCTAACCTTAACCCTAGCCCCGCCCTAACCCCTACCCTCAACCAACCCAACCGACGGAGGCCGCCAGTACTGGCCGATCCGGCCAATCCTAGCGCTTGAATGCTACGCGGGGCGTGTCTTGCCTAGAGGTGGCGTGGGATTCCTAATAACGCCTCGCAACCTCACACTCGCCGATCCTCCCATTTCTTCCCCGGGAGCCTCCCCCGATTCTCCCCCGCTACGGAGCTCTGACTCGATATTTACAAAGTATACGTGTCGGTTATGTCCGTTTCCTCCCGATATTATCGCAGCGCAGGGCCCTAAAAGCAGGAGGGCGGCTAACAGTGGCGAGAATACGCCTGTGAAATTCCAGAGGAATCCTGGAAGGAGGAACTTCCTTTTTTCTTACAGACAGTTTTAAAGGAAGTGGGTTCACTTAGGTCAGGTGAATCGGCCATGCTAAACTGCCCCTAGGTATGAATGTGTGGGGGGGGGGGCGGGGGGGGCCCCTGTGATGGCCTGGCGGCCTGTCCAGGGTGTCTCCCCGCCTGCCGCCCAATGGCTGCTGGGATAGGCTCCGGCATCCCACGGCCCTAAACCGGACGAGCGGCTTGGATAATGGGTGGATGGATGGGTTGTTTCCAGTAGGTTTGTGAGAGCTGGGGGGGGCCGGATGTTGGCTAGCTGAACGGTCCCCTCACAGAAACAAGGTTGTGGGTTTGAATCTCGGCCCTGCTTCTTTCCATGGGTAGTTTGCGTGCTCTTCCTGTGGTCACTGTGCTGCTTAGCCAAACTGTGCATGAGCTGTGAATTTATTTGCTTGTTTATTCATTCTATATTTTGTTTTGTTTTTGTTTCCATGCCAACCGCCCACCTGCTCCTCCACCCATCCCCCATCCTCCTCTTTTTGACACTCCCGAGGTTGGCAAGTATGCGCAACATACTCCCCCCATGCCAGCGAGAGGAGGTATCGTTCCAGTCGTACCCGGGTCGGCGCCACTGGCGTTCGGGGGTGGGGGGGGGTTCTGCAGCGGTAACGGGACTTCCCACCCCTCGGTTCAGCTAGCTGCTTCCGTAGCGGCCTGGCTGGCGGAAATCTTCTCATTTCAGTCCTGAGTAAGAAAAAAAAGCGAGAGACTGATGAAACCCAAAGCCTGAACGGAAACCACCGACACGATACGGCGGTTGATCTGTGGAGGTGTTGCTCTGCACACACGAAAGCATTTCCACAGCAAGCAGGAAACCTTTTTCTTCTTCTTCTTCTTCTTCTTCTTCTTCTGGTATTCAGCTGCAGCATTGCTCCGGCATTACTCAGACCGCAGGGTCGGTCAGCAGAGGCCAGGACGAGATTACGATGCTGCCCATGATGCAACGAGAGCAAAGTGGAACGGCGTGATTCCTGGATTAAGATAAAAACGTTCTCTCAATATTTACCGTTGCTTAGGCTCGTTCCCCACATAGCAGCTCTCCTCCACCCCCCTCTCTCTCACCCGCTCCCTCCCTCCCTCTCCTCCCTCTCCTCCCTCTCACTCTCTCTCTCTCGCTCTCTCTCCTCTCTCCCTCCGCTCTCTCCCTCCCATCTCTCTGCTCTCTCTTCTCTCTCCCTCTCTCCCTCTCTCTCTCTCCTCTGCCCTCCCTCCACTCTCTCTCTCTCCCCTTCTCTCTTCTCTCCCTCTCTCTCTCTCCTCCCTCTCTCTCTTCTCTCCCTCTTTCTCTCTTCTCTCTCTCTTCTCTCTCTCTCTTCTCTCTCTATCTCGCTCCCTCCCCTCCCTCCTCTCTCATCTCTTCTCTCTCTAGCTCGCTCCCTCCCCCCCTCTCTTCTTTCTCTCTCTCTCTTCTCTCTCTATCTCGCTCCCTCCCTCTCCCTCCCTCTCTCTCTCTCTCTCTCCTCGCTCCTCCCCTCCTTCTCCTCCCCCTCTCTTCTCTCTCTCTCTGTCTCTCTCCCTCTCTATCTCTTCTCTCTCTCTTCTCTCTCTCCCCCCTCTCTCTTCTATCTCTATCTCTCTCTCCTCCTCTCTCTCTCTCCTCTCTCTCTTCTCTCTCTCTCTCGCTTCTCTCTCTCTCCATCCTCTCTCTCCCTCTCTCTCTTCTCTCTCTCTCTCATCCCTGTCTCCCTCCCCCCTCTCTCTCCCTCTCTCTCTCTTCTCTCTCTCTTCTCTGTCGCTTCCCTCCCCTCTCCTCCTCTCTCCCTCTCTCTGTCTCTCTCCCTCTCTCTCTCTTCTCTCTCTATCTCTCCCTCTCTCTCTCTTCTCTCTCTCTCCGTCCCTCCCTCCCCCTCTCCCTCCCTCTCTCTCTTTCTCTGTCTCTCTCCGTCTCTCTCTTTCCCTCTCTCTCTCCCCCCTCCCTCTCTCCCCCTCTCTGTCTCCTCTCCCTCTCCCTCTCTCTGTCTCTCTCCTCTATCTCCGTCTCTCTCCCTCTCTCTCCCTCTCGCTGTCTCTCTCCCTCTCCCTCTCTCCTGCTCTCTCTCTCTCCCTCCCCCCTCTCTCTGTCTCTCTCCCTCTCTCTCTCTCCTGCTCTCCCTCTATATCTCTCTCCCCCTCTCTCCCTCCCTCTCTCCCCCCCTCTTTCTGTGATGATGAGGAACCTCTGCAGCCCTTCTGGCTCAGATGTCCCAGGTTGAGTCCTCTTGTGTCTGTCCTGCAGCGGAGGCTCAGAGGTTCAGGAGAGGTTCTGGAAGGCCGCCTGTTGGTCTGTGGTCCGAGGTACACGGCGGCCCAGTGCGGGCGTGTCACCTGGGTTACGGTTCTGATAGGTCAGGCAAAAATGAGCATTTGGCTCGGCAGAAGGAGCAGAATGAAAGGCTCGGGGTCCGGGGGTGCTAAGCTCGTGTTCGGGGGTCCACTGGCCGCTCGGCTGGACCCTGAGTTCACGTTTTGTAAACTTACTTCAGACTTGGAAGGATTTCTTTCTGTTTGGGGACAGGGGGGGAGGGGGAGGGGGAGGGGAGGCGGTGTCTCCTGTTGTTACTGTGTATGGGGATTGTTGTGTGTGTGTCACTGTGTATACGAGGATTTGTGTTGATGTTGTTATCTTGATGTGAATGAAGAACTGGACCATTAAAGGCTTGGTTAAAGGTCAAAAAGGTCTCTCTCTCTCCCCCTCCCCCTCTCTCTCTCCCTCTCCCCCTCTCCCCCCTCTCTCTCTTTCTCTCTCTCCCTCTCCCCCGTAAATCTCCCCCCCTCCCTCTCTCTCCCTCTCCTTCCCCTCCCTCTCCCTCGCTCTCTCCCCTCTCTCTCCTTTCTCTCTCTCCCCCCCTCTCTCTCTTTCTCTCTCTCACCCCCTCTCTCTCTTTCTCTCTCTCTCTCTCACCCTCTCTCTCTCCCTCTTTCTCCCTCCCCCCTCTCTCTTTCTCTCTCTCCCTCTCTCTCTCACCCTCTCACCCCCTCTCTCTTTCTCTCTCTCTCACACACACACACAATTTCTCTTGCTCTCTCTCTCTCCCTCTCCTCTCTCCCCCTCTCTCTCTTTCTCTCTCTCTCTCTCTCTCCCTCTCTCTCTCCCCCTCTCTCTCTTTCTCTCTCTCTCTCTCTCCCTCTCCCCCTCTCTCTTTCTCCCCCCCCTCTCTTTCTCTCTCTCTCACACACACACAATTTCTCTTGCTCTCTCTCCCCTCTCTCTCACCCTCTCTCTTTCTCCCTCCCCCTCTCTCTCTTCTCTCTCACCTCTCTGTCTCCCTCCCTCTCTCCCCTCTCTCTTTCTCTCCTCCCTCCTCCTGTTTCTCTCTTGCTCTCTCCCACTCCCCTCCCCTCCCTCCCTCTCTCTCCCTCCCTCTCTCCTCTCTCTCTTTCTCTCTCTCCCTCCTCCTCTTTCTCTCCTTGCTCTCTCGCCCCTCTCCCCCCCTTTCTCTCTCTCTCCCTCCCTCTCGCTCCCCTCCCTCTCCCCCTCTCTCTTTCTCCCTCCCTCTCTCTTTCTCTCCCTCTCTTCCTCTCCCTCCCCCCTCCCTCCTCTCTCCCTCCCTCTTTCTCCCTCCCTCTCTCTCTCTTTCTCTCTTTCTCCCTCCCTCTCCCCCTCTCTCTTTCTCTTTTTTGCCCCTCTCTCTCTCCCTCTCTCTCCCTCCCCCTCTTTCTCTCTTGCTCCCCCTCACACACACACACACACACACACACACATACATGTATAGACCCACACGTGTTTGTTTTCCTATACTTGTGGGGACCCCTCATTGACTACATTCATCCCCTAGCCCCCCAACCCTGAACTTAACCATCAGAACCTCGGGCCTAACCCTAACCTTAACCGAATCCAGATTCTAACCCTGACCCTGAACCCAAGTCCCAACCCTGAAATGACCCCTCGAAGAAGTGAGGAATGGCCAAAACGTAGTCACTCAGCATAGGTGTCCTCACTATCGTGGTTAACGTTTCAAACTGGACCTCACAAATATTGCTGAACAAGAACAAACATGCGCACACACACCCACACACACACACACACACACACATCTGTTTCCGGCGAGGCGGGAGGTTGACTGTGGCGTTCCCTGGAGGGAGGGTCCTCGCTGTCAGCGGTGACCCCCCTCATGACTCATCTCATTGTTCAGTCCGGCAGCCTTAGTCACCTCTCGGCTAAATTACGAGAAGGCGCCGAGGAATGTTTCACATCTCTGTTTTCTCCGCCCCCGCCGGGTCGGGCCTTCGCGGCCCGTCCTCTCCGCCGCTCTCGCCGTTTCCCGTCAGCCCCTTCTGTAACCGTACAGCCACGTGGGCCTCCGCTCATCCCGTCCCACGGCGGTGATGGATCCAGCGCTCCGTGAGCCATACTGACAGGCGGGAGGGGAAGATCCGGGACCCGTCCTGACGGAGAGAGGGAGGCGGCTGAGCGTCAGCCAACGGATCGCCACTCAACTCGCGGTTTTGGGTAGCGGATTTGCCAGAGGGGTGGGGTGGGTCAGCAGATTCGGCGCCCCTTCATCAGTAAGAAGATTAGGCTTCATCAGACTGAGTGCCCGGGGTAACACACACACACACACACACACACACACACACACACACACACACACACACACACACACACACAGACACACACACACACTTTGACAAGAGACGGCGGTGGAAATATGAAATGCCCCGTTCCAGAGTCACAACTGCCAGATCATTTCAAGCCTTGCTGACATTTTGGGGAGTTCGCGCGTGCGTGCGCGTGCGCGCGTTTGCGTGCGTGCGTGCGTGCGCGTCTTCCACCCAGCCTTTGCGCTGAAGCCCCGCCCCGCCCCGAGCACAAGGGGTCTCCCCCATCGAGTCGGAGAACAGACGAGTGGGTGGGGCTCTCTCTCCGTGACGTCACGTCGCCCTTCCCACCACAGCCCCTCATTTACATTTTCTATGGGTCCCGAGCGTGCGCCGCGGCTGTTGGAACAGTTTCCAAGAAGAAGAAAAGCGGAGTCGCGGACACACCTTAAACCCGTGAAGTGGTCGGCGGCGGCGCAGATGTGGCTTACGCCGCTTGGGCGTTTGTGAATACAGAAGAAGTCGAGTTGGCGAAGTCGCGTCGGGGGGTCGAGTGTGAGGTAGGTGTGCGCGTGCGCGCGCGTTGTGTGTCTGGAGTGGCGTGTTGTCGTACGGTTGGTTTGGCGAGCTCGCTAAACAAAGCGGCGGCGCGTCGAGCCGAGCGCCGCGTCGTAAGCGGCGGACCGCTGGGCTCAGACCGCCGGGTCGGGTAGAGAGGAAGGGGGAAGACCCGGCAGGGTGGAGGAGGGGGTGGAGGGTGGGGGGTCGGACCCCCGGCAGGAGGAACTCTCCGTTCATTGTTCCCTTTTGTTGCGGCGCCCCGACTCGGCCGACGGGACAGCGACGGGCGCCCCGAGCTCGCGGTAGCCCCGCTGCGCACGTGCGCCCCCCCACCACCACCCACACCCCACCCCCAGATCGGCGTTTCTGCAGATTTGTATTAACGTGGCACTTGTTTCGGGGCGAAGGACAGAGCGGCGTACTTACTTTTCTTCTTCGGCCGTGACGTCACGCCCCCACCGGACGAACCCGAGTTCGGAAGTGACACGACTGGAGAACCGCGTGTTTATCGGCGCGAGCGTGGCTGCCGCTCGCCCCCCTTTCCGATAAAAGCACGTGGCTTCAGTCGTCCCTGACACACTGGCCGGGGGGGGGGCGGGGGGGGGGGGGGGCTCGCACCTGTCACGTCTTTATGTCGTTTTCGGGGTTTTGTCATTTGTCATCGTATTCGGCGGTTATAAACCGCAGTTTGGGTTTTGGGGGTTTTGCAAACTTGATCCGTAGACTTCATTGCGAATGGGACGCCGGGGCAGCTGGCGGAAACTGGCGACCCGGCGGAGGAGGTCCGAACCGGGGGGATATGGAAGTGAGGACCGTGTAGTATGAAGAGATAACTCTTAACTCTCGGCTGTCAGCAGTGTTGGTGTGGGGGGGGAACAAAGACAAATGACGCGAGCAACTTGCTGCGTCTCAGCGCGAGGCTGCGCGCGCACGCGTGTGTGTTTGTGTGTGTCCGTGCGCGCGCAGGGAGGGGGGGGGACGGCACTGCACATGTGTTACTCATTTAAGGGGAGTTTGCTAAACGATTTACATCTGTTTTCTGATCTTTGAACTCCCTCCTCCTCCCCCTCCTCCCCCCGTCCTTTCCTCCAGTTTCTCCAGCTCGTCTCTCGCTGCTTCTATTTCCCGTCAAGACAGATATTGTCACGTTGTGTGTGTGTGTGTGTGTGTGTGTGTGTGTGTGTGTGTGTGTGTGTGTGTGTGTGTGTGTGTCTCTCTCTCTCTCTCTCTCTCTCTCCCTCTCTCTCTGGGGGTGGCTGGGGGTGAATATGGAATGGTTACTGGCCCACTCTTAATCCACTTGGAGGTCGGTGTGTACGTCAGTGGGGTCCGGTCCCGGTTCCGCTCTAGAAAGGAAGGTTTTCCCCCTCGGGATCCCAGAGAGCAGAGCCGCTGTGGCCCGGACCCGTCCCACACCCGACACTTCATCCGGCCCAACATACCGCGTGGAATGAGGGCACCTGGGCGGTCCGCTCCTGTTTGCCAGATCTGGGCCAGAACCAGGCCAGAGCGATGCCGCATGTGCCACACATTTGCCAAAGGCGGCCCATATTTTGTGTTGTGATATTTGGGCCACGTTCACCATTTACCACACGGGCCACTTCAGGGTCACATCCAGACCACATGTTGGCCCAGAGCACCACATCTTTGCCACAAGAGGCCCACATCTGATTTGGCCTATTTGGGCCATATTTGCTATTATACATGTGGGCCAGTTCAGGCTCGCATCCCTTTTGTCAGGGGTCCAGAAGAAGGCCATCAGTGCCGCATCACTGCCTGAAGTGGCCCACATCCACATGCTATCTCGGATGGGACGTGTCCCAATCCGGGTCCCCCATCTGTTGTGTTTCACCCACAGAACGTGTCACATCTCTCTTCCCATTATGGACTGATTGGACTCCCCCCCCCTCCCCCCCACAATCTCTTCCATCAAGGAATTTTCGCGTGTGTGTTCGGGGTGGTGGCGTACGTGAGTGTTTGGATAGCGGGAAATGACTGGCAGCCCTGTGTGTTGACAGCATTATGTCTCTGGGGTGCTGGTCTCTTTTGTGGACACAAACATCTTCATTACTCAGCAGAATGCACTGAAGCCCCGGCGAGACCGGTGCTGCACGAGCCACGGTGTTAGTGTGTGTGTGTGTGTGTGTGTGTGTGTGTGTGTGTGTGTGTGTGTGTGTGTGTGTGTCCATCCTCATTCTTTAGCTGGACTCTCTTTCCTGCTACACGTCTGACAAAAGCAGTTTTGTTCATAGGTAGTTTAAAAAACAACATTATTGTTTTTCCATGTCCAGCTTGTTCTTGTAACGCCTGCGTAGGACCGAACGGGACGTGTCCGGACCGCCGTCCATACTCCTCGTCCTCGCTCAGAACGGGACGTGTCCGGACCGCCGTCCATACTCCTGGTCCTCGCTCAGAACGGGAGGTGTCCGGACCGCCGTCCATACTCCTGGTCCTCGCTCAGAACGGGATGTGTCCGGACGGCCGTCCATACTCCGGGTCCTCGCTCAGAACGGGACGTGTCCGGACCGCCGTCCATACTCCTGGTCCTCGCTCAGAACGGGACGTGTCCGGACCGCCGTCCATACTCCTCGTCCTCGCTCAGAACGGGACGTGTCCGGACCGCCGTCCATACTCCTGGTCCTCGCTCAGAACGGGACGTGTCCGGACCGCCGTCCATACTCCTCGTCCTCGCTCAGAACGGGACGTGTCCGGACGGCCGTCCATACTCCTCGTCCTCGCTCAGAACGGGACGTGTCCGGACCGCCGTCCATACTCCTCGTCCTCGCTCAGAACGGGACGTGTCCGGACCGCCGTCCATACTCCTCGTCCTCGCTCAGAACGGGACGTGTCCGGACCGCCGTCCATACTCCTCGTCCTCGCTCAGGACGGGGCGTGTCCGGACCGCCGTCCATACTCCTGGTCCTCGCTCAGAACGGGACGTGTCCGGACCGCCGTCCATACTCCTCGTCCTCGCTCAGAACGGGACGTGTCCGGACGGCTGTCCATACTCCTCGTCCTCGCTCAGAACGGGACGTGTCCGGACGGCCGTCCATACTCCTCGTCCTCGCTCAGAACGGGACGTGTCCGGACGGCTGTCCATACTCCTGGTCCTCACTCAGAACGGGACGTGTCCGGACGGCCGTCCATACTCCTGGTCCTCACTCAGAACGGGACGTGTCCGGACGGCCGTCCATACTCCTCGCCCTCGCTCAGAACGGGACGTGTCCGGACGGCCGTCCATACTCCTCGTCCTCGCTCAGGACGGGACGTGTCCGGACCGCCGTCGATACTCCTCGTCCTCGCTCAGGACGGGACGTGTCCGGACCGCCGTCCGTACTCCTCGTCCTCGCTCAGGACGGGACGTGTCCGGACCGCCGTCCGTACTCCTCGTCCTCGCTCAGAACGGGACGTGTCCGGACCGCCGTCCATACTCCTGGTCCTCGCTCAGAACGGGACGTGTCTGGACGGCCGTCCATACTCCTCGTCCTCGCTCAGAACGGGGCGTGTCCGGACCGCCGTCCATACTCCTGGTCCTCGCTCAGAACGGGGCGTGTCCAGACGGCTGTCGATACTCCTCGTCCTCGCTCAGAACGGGACGTGTCCGGACCACCGTCGATACTCCTCGTCCTCGCTCAGAACGGGACGTGTCCGGACGGCCGTCCATACTCCTGGTCCTCGCTCAGGACGGGACGTGTCCGGATGGCCGTCCATACTCCTGGTCCTCGCTCAGAACGGGACGTGTCCGGACCGCCGTCCATACTCCTGGTCCTCGCTCAGGACGGGACGTGTCCGGACCGCCGTCCATACTCCTCGTCCTCGCTCAGAACGGGACGTGTCCGGACCGCCGTCCATACTCCTGGTCCTCGCTCAGAACGGGACGTGTCCGGACCGCCGTCCATACTCCTGGTCCTCGCTCAGAACGGGACGTGTCCGGACGGCCGTCCATACTCCTCGTCCTCACTCAGAACGGGACGTGTCCGGACGGCCGTCCATACTCCTCGTCCTCGCTCAGAACGGGACGTGTCCGGACCGCCGTCGATACTCCTCGTCCTCGCTCAGAACGGGACGTGTCCGGACGGCCGTCCATACTCCTCGTCCTCGCTCAGAATGGGGCGTCCATGCTCTGACTGGGGGGGGGGGGGACAAAGAGCTCGCCCCTATTGAGTTCAACCGCCCGTCCACCAGACATTGATTTTTACTCATCTTGATCTGGCAAATATGGGGTGAAAGAGTCGCCCCCCCCCACCCCCACCCCCACCCCCCAGACCAGCTTTTTCCAGCCTTACATTGTTTGGGCGGCTCATTTCATTTCCAAGACTTGGTTTCTACTCCGGATTTTTTTTTTCTTTCCGCCCATGAAGACGTCACATCCCTCCCCCCCCTCCCCCGCTCCTCCTGTCAATGTGCACGAAATCAGCCCGTAAAGACACGGTGATGAAATCACCAACGTTCTACAGCGGCACAAACGGCTTGTTTACATCCTGCTGTGGTCTCGTTGCCACGGTTACGCGGCGCGATGTCACAACTGGAGTACTGAGTTATTTGACAAGATAACCCCCGGGGGGGGGGGTTCCTGTTATCAGAGAAGGCTCGCACCTTTTCCGATATGTGCCGGAGGGGTAGCCTGGCTGTGAACAAGCCGAGGTGGCGGCCTACTTGGGGGCCACCTGATGTCCGGCTCACATCTAAAAGTGTATTTGCCTGAATAAACACAACGCACAAAGGTTGACAGTCTCTGCTGGACACACGTACGCAAATACACGTACGTGTGTCCGGCCTCTGTGCAGAATCTCTCCTCCTGAGCTGCTGTCACGGTGCAGGATTTAGTCATGGAGTACATTTCCCCCCCTGTCATGTTGAGTGCGGCGCCCCTCCTCGCAGGGCTTTACGGGTGGACGCATGGGGACGGCGGGAGTCCGAGCTGCCCGAATTGGATTAGACTCTCGGTAAATCTGAATCCAGACATACGATCCGGCCTTATTAGAGGGAGACGCGGGAACACACGCCCACGGAGGGACGTGGCCACGTCCCATGGACGGCGAGGTCAGCCGGAGCGTTGGAGTACGTAGCTGTTATTACCGGTCCGGAAAGTTTCATCAGACCTTTGAAATGCTGTAATTTCCCACCGTGCCATCACGTATTTATAGAGACGTGTTAAATACCGCCCGTGTGGACTTCTTGTCGGTTATTGCTTGTTGTGCGTTGGGGGTTTTGTGCACACATTTTGCGTTGCTTTTAGCATAAAGGATCCAGTTTAGAGAACAAAGATTTTCTGTGGATCCTCTTTTTTCTTTGGGGGGGGGGGAGCCGGGCCACCTGGTATTCTCATTATCTCTGTGGTTGTGCATCTGCAGGAGCACGTCTTCGTGCACGCTCAGCGAACCGGCCTCCGTGTCTCTGTCTGTCCATAAGGGCGGATGGATGTCTTTATGGTTGGCGATAACAGTTGTTATCGAGGGGGTTTCTGCACCAGCATGTAAACAAAGGAGAGCCTCCCTAATCCTCTCCAGCATCCTCCCCTAGCCAATGAGAAATGGGGCTCCCGGTTGGGGCTCGGCCAATCGAGGGGGACGAGGGCTGTCTCTCTCTCTCTCTCTCTCTTTGAAGGGAAATGGGCGATGGGAGCACAAAGCTCTGGAAGTGGATGTGGAGACGACGCCGGGGCCGTGACAAAGGCTGCTGCTTTTATGGCTGAATAGCAGCTCGCCCTCCCGAACGCGGCCAGGCTGCAGGCCGTTCGGGACACTTGTGCCGAGTAGGTACCGGCACAGTTTCAAAGGGTCATGGGAAAGGCGGCATCCGTGCAAGATTGCATAAGTTTATAGGATTGCATCGTAGTGTAACCGATATGCACGTGCATGTAAATAACTCATTTTGAGGGTGTGACGCGAGCAGAACGCACATCGCCCGGACTCCATTTGGCCTCCGGTCCGCCCGGTTAAACGTCGTGTCCCACTGTCTGGATCTATACGTATCCATATGTGAGCATGTGCTGACTGCCAGCTGTGCCGTGGGGTATCACTGGGGTACAGAACAGCCTTTGTATCTGACTTGACAGCTGTGACCCCCCCCCCCCCGACACACACGTTTGCCACCTAGTTGCCCCATATGTAGAACAGGTGTCGGACGCTTGGTCGGCGTAAGGTTTTCATTTTCACTCTTCTTTTTTTTCTGTCTAAGTGTGCAGAGAAGCATGCATCCAAAAGTCGCCGCCGTTCCAAGACGCCGTTGTGTGCGGGAACATGCGTTTGTGCCTGCCCGTGTGTAGACCTACCTCTACGTGCACGCCGTTCTGCGGCCGAGTCTGTTTTCCGGTGCGATAATCGCTTTGCAGGTTCATCACATTCCCGCGGCGTGACTCAAAAGTGGTGTCTATGCCTTTTCAATCAGTCCCATTCATCCCGTAATCTGCCCCCCCTTCCCTGGGGCTGGCACCGCATGAGGCAACAGGAGCTGCCGCAGGCCTCCGCTTGAAACAACACCAATGGCCTCAGCCAGAGCGCTGTTCGAGGGGAAAGCATGAATGATGTCAGACACGTCCGAGTAGAGTCGAATGTTGGAACACGTTTCTCTCAAAGCATCTGTTTTGCGCCGTGTCCTCGCCGTGTCCTCGCCGTGTCCTCGCCGTGTCCTCGCCGTGTCCTCGCCGTGTCCTCGCCGTTTATTGTTGAAGAGTCTGTTTGTGCCCGAGCTGCCCTCCGACTGTGTCCTCAAACGCAAACTCGTCCCTATTGCCGCTGTTACAGTTTGGAGATGGGAGACGCTTTACGTTTACAGGCTGGTGCAAATGCGTCCCTGAGCAGGGTTGTTAGATGGGATACCGTTGGGGGCTCCCCCCCCCCCGTCTTTATTCAAGAGTTTGTATGGTCTTTCGGTTCGAGAGCACGACTTATTGATTTCACGTTCAGATTTTGTAACGCTTTCCCTTAAAAACCCCGAGGGGGGGGGGGAAAAAACCCCTACGCATCAATTTTGGGTTGCCAGGTCGTGAAAAATACCTCCTTTCTATACCACCGTGAGTCATTAATCATGGATTCAATGTTTCACATTGTCAGGTAATTAACCGGGTCTGCAGTTATGAATGGTTATAAAGGTGAGAGTTGCGACATTTTCTAAGTTATCAAGTCTGCAGTTCTACTTAAGCCAATCGTGAAAATAATTAGTCTGCAGTTATAAATGTTAAAAGTTTTGTTAATAAAGGGGTTTTTTGGGTCCGGATGCCCTGCAGCCCTCTCCAGACGGTAACCTCTTAAAGAAATAAAATAAAACAAATTTTGTGGTGTTATAGAAGGGAGGGATTTTTCACAACCTGGCAACCCAAAATGAATGCCTATTAATGACTTCTAAATGATTTTCAAAGCATAAGTAATTGATTTATTAACAATCACTGACTTCTAAATGATAGACCCTTTATTATAGGCCCTTTATTATAGGCCCTTTATTATAGGCCCTTTATTATAGGCCCTTTATTATAGGCCCTTTATTATAGGCCCTTTATTAAGGGCCGGGCATGTATATTATAACAGGGCAGTCAGAGGATTTGAGTATCTAAATGTGTATCTCCCTCTCCTGTAGTCATGCTGTCGCGTTAACCGAGGTTGGAATAAATTGGTATGATATTTGTGACACAAGTTAAGGATTTCCTCAGCTTTATCAGTAAGAGGACCCCCCCCCCCCTATTGTTCAGCTGGAAAGCTGGGTCTTAATGGCTCCAGCGTAACTGATTTAGATGTACAGATATGATACCTGCAAGTGGGGACGTGTTTACCCTATTTGCAATATGTAAAACCTCTCTGATAGAGCAGACGTTGACGCGACAACGGTAAACTTCATTCGAGGGGAAGGATGTCCGGTATGTAGTGCACAATACACCAGTTGTGTTTTCAAAATGTAGTAGCTCATTGAATTTACTGTTACCGTATCTTATACCGTGTTTGTCTGTGTCTGTCTTGCACCGTTTGGTGAAGCCACGGCCCTCGTTTCATTTTCAACATGTGCCTGCACATTGTTTTTAATGACAATGAATTGAATTGAATTGAATGTTGCGTCTTTTCGGGCCATGCAGAGCCGTTGTTTTTCACAAGAGAGGCGCAACAAGTGCGCTCAAAACCGAAAGCGGCACCGTTGCAACGCACTTGTTTTTTTTTCCCGGGCACGTCAGTGGTGCACCGAGCTGGAAGTATTACCGGAAGTATTACCCATAATCGTTTCCCCAGTTACGACCCCCCCCCCAGGAAACTCGTGGATAAACTTTTTCAACTGTGGCAAGCATGAACTGCCGTCTGCATGGGCTAGCGGTTAGCTTAGCCGGCCCTACTTCCGTGTCCTGTCAGACCGCCCTCGGTATTTCCTCTTCGGGCGGGGCCAAAGTCCCCGGGCCCACAGGATGCAGCAGACCGAGCTCCCCCGGCCGATCCAACGCCAGCTGTCCCAGCCAGACACCTTCGACACACCCCCTCGCGCTCCACACGACGACACCAAAAACACAGTCGGCACCAGGCGAGGCCGCAGCCAGACCGCCGTTGGTGTTATCGGAACTGCCAGTCTGCATGGGCTAGCAGTTAGCTTAGCCTGCCCCGCTTCCGCGTCCTGTCAGACCGCCCTCGGTGTTTCCTCTTCAGGCGCAGCTCCGGGCAGGGCCGCGGTCCTTGGGCCCACCAGAAGCCACAGACCGGGCTCCCTCAGCCGATCCAACGCCCCAGCCAGACACCTTCGACACACCCCCCCGCGCTCCACACGACGACACCAAAAACACAGTCGGCACCAGGCGAGGCCGCAGCCAGACTGCCGTTGGTGGTATCGGAACTGCCAGTCTGCAGGGGCTAGCTGTTAGCTTAGCCTGACCCGCTTCCGCGTCCTGTCAGACCGCCCTCGGTGTTTCCTCTTCAGGCGCAGCTCCGGGCAGGGCCGCGGTCCTTGGGCCCACCAGAAGCCACAGACCGGGCTCCCTCAGCCGATCCAACGCCAGCTGTCCCAGCCAGACACCTTCGACACACCCCCTCGCGCTCCACACGACGACACCAAAAACACAGTCGGCACCAGGCGAGGCCGCAGCCAGACCGCCGTTGGTGTTGTCGGAACTGCCAGTCTGCAGGGGCTAGCAGTTAGCTTAGCCTGCCCCGCTTCCGCGTCCTGTCAGACCGCCCTCGGTATTTCCTCTTCGGGCGGGGCCAAAGTCCCCGGGCCCACAGGATGCAGCAGACCAAGCTCCCCCGGCCGATCCAGCGCCGGCTCTCCCCAGCCATCAGACGAAGACACAAACCCAGATGCGGACCAAGACACTGCATGGACGGCACCGGGTGAAGCCGCCGTAAACGTTACGTTCATGCTGCCATCTTCCCACACCGCCCAGTACTGGGTGGAGCTGCTGCAAATCCAAAAACAGCAGAAATCTGAGAGTAGAAATGTCGCAAGCGTACAGAAGCGGCGCGAGTACGAGGAGAAAGGCCGGAGGCGGAGCGCGACAACCTATCGCAGTGCAAATATACCCGGGTTGAGCCGAGGCGGAGCAAATCTACGCACATGCGGGGGCCGTTTGAGGGCGAGGGCGGGGGTTGAGGGGAGGTGTTGCAAAATCCGAATGTGAAATCAGTAAGTCATGCTCTCAGTTTGTACGACCACGCTCTTGAGTGAAGATAAGAGAAAGGCCCCAGACAAGCCTCACCGGTCCTGTGCAGCTACACCCTGCTTATCACTGCAGTAGTCGCCTATTTTGATACCCGGGGCAAAGGGGAACTAACCCCCCCCCAGAAATCCCCTGACGACCAATAATCAGATTTCTGCCTCTCGATGTTTGAAAAGTTTTGAGTTTTTATTTTATATCTTTTTTTTAATTTATCCCCTCAGTTGTACCCGGCCAATTACCCCACTCTTCCGAGCCGTCCCGGTCACTGCTCCACCCCCCCTGCCGATCCGGGGAGGGCTGCAGACTACCACATGCCTCCTCCCATACATGTGGAGTCACCAGCCGCTTCTTTTCACCTGACAGTGAGGAGTTTCACCAGGGGGACGTGGGAGGATCACGCCGTTCCCCCTCCCCCACCCGAACAGGCGCCCATGACCGGCCAGAGGAGGCGCTAGTGCAGTGACCAGGATGCATACCCACATCCGGCTTCCCACCCGCACACACAGCCAATTGTGTCTGTAGGGACGCCCGAGCGAGCCGGAGGTAACGAGGGGGATTCGAACCGGCGAACCCCGCTACGCTACCTGGATGCCCCACTTTGTATCATTTTTGGGTGAAGAGCAGGGGGCTTGTCTGAGGGGAGCAGAAAGGGCCCACCATGTCTCTGGATTTTAAGTTATACGGCGTACGCTGGGAAGAATCAATATGGACCCGGCCCAAAGTAAAAAAGACAGAAAGTCTTCGGTCACGTGAAAGTCGAAATCGCCGTAATTACGCGGTGACTTCACCGATCGACAGCCGCGGCCATTGTCTCGTCCTCATCTTCAGCCGCCTTTCCCGGGGTCGGGTCGCGGCGATCGACAACCGCGGCCATTGTCGGGGTTATATTGCTGTACGAGGTACTTAAGGGTCTTTAGCCGGAGAGGACAGGCTGGCTATTGTACCTCGCAGAGGGGTGGGAAGGTAAGGGGGGGGGGCACGTCACTATAAGCATTCCTTTAGTGTGCGTTTCTCCGTCCCTTTTTTAAAGATGTCAAACTCGGGGCGTCCGGGCGGCGTGGAGGTCTATTCCGTTGCCTGCCAACAGGGTGATCGCCGGTTCGAATCCCCGTGTTACCTTTGGCTCGGCCGGGCGTCCCTACAGACTCAGTTGGCCGTGTCTGCGGGTGGGAAGCCGGATGTGGGTGTGTGTCCTGGCTGCACTGGCGCCTCCTCTGGTCGGTCGATCCTCCTCCTGGGGAAACTCCTCACTGTCAGGTGAAGAGCAGCGGCTGGTGACTCCACATGTATGGGAGGAGGCATGTGGTCGTCTGCAGCCCTCCCCGGATCAGCAGAGGGGGTGGAGCAGAGACCGGGACGGCTCAGAAGAGTGGGGTAATTGGCTGGGTACAATTGGGGGGGGGGTTATATATATATATATATATATATACACACACACACACACACACACACACACACACACTTAAATCATGGCGGCTTAGGCCTCCTTCACGGAATACACAGTTTCGTAACACGTTTACTTTGTGCGAGTGTTTTTCTGTATCTGTGTTTTTGTGTTGGAGCGTAAACCCCCCACACCCCCACGTCTAAATTCCCACACCCATTCCCATGCATCCCCCTTCAGTGACATCATCTGATGGGGGAGAGTAGGGGTAAGGTTGCTCCCAGGGGTCACTAGATGATGAGGCCCCAGATTTCCCGTTTTTCTCCTCCTCCTCCTCCTCCTCCTCCTCCTCCTCCTCGCCTTGCTCGACATCCCCATTCTTCGGCAGGAAATACAAAACAGACCTCGACCCTCCAGCTCCCAACATATTCTTACCGAACCGCTTTTTTCACTCGGCTCTAACGAGCGCCCGCGTGCACACGCACACACACACACACACACACACACACACACGCACTTCTCCTCTGCTGCAGACTTCCAAACCCCTCATTTGAGAAGTCTAGTCCAGTCTAAACAGGAGTAGTAATAGCAGTGGAAGGAATGAAATGTGTGCAGTTTGGACACAAAACGGGCGTGTTGTTTTTTTTTGTGCGTCCACGTTCGAGGAGTGTGGCGTTCGGTAGGCTTCTGAGAGCGGCTCCTCGATCCTTGGCACGGCTCGTCGGGTTATTTGGCCTGCGTGTGAAGGGCACTTGCTCGTGCATATTCTTTTGGCCTGCACGCACAACTGAAACGGAATGCAAACACTTGATGCAAACACGTGTGGTTGTACGGTGTGTTGGTCGGTCTGCCGGAGTGTGTTTTACAGCGTGTACACGGCTGACGTGTTGTCACGGGGGGGATGTTTGTGCACGAGCGAGTGAGTAGGGCCTGTACGGGGTACGTTCACAATACGTGATGTTAGAAAAAGTGGATTTATTGTGTTAGGGCCACTGAAACTGGACTTTTGAAATACACGTCAACGTGTTAGTGCGACTGAAATCGTACCACATCGGATTTCTCCGAGCCGGACTAACACGCCTAGATGATGCGGTTGGGGATGGGCCCAGGCGGTCTGCGCATGATCCGTAGTTCCCGCGGCGGTCTTTCACCCAGAAGTCGACCGGCGTGGCGTCAACATGGCGAGGGCTAGAGAGAGAACCACGCCTTTCTGGACAGACGAGGAGACGAACTTCCTGTTGTGTCGGCTGATGGAGGTGAACATCCTAAAGCACACGGATGGAAGGAGGACGCGGAACGGCGAACTATTTAAGAAAGTGGCGGGGTGTTTTTACCGCTCCATGTGGAACCCCGCTTTCCGCTTGCTAGCTTTTTTTCTTCTTCTTCTTTTTTCTTC
>JAJHIY020001269.1:0-28163 GCA_022114975.2 Lampris megalopsis
ACCTGCCGCTCCCTGAATGCTCCTAAAATTGCATATATTTGCTTTAAAATGAATTTACATCAATTGCACAAAGAAGTTATAAGATCTACCTAAAACGACCATGAGCGGTCAAAATGACCGTCTCGTAATTTGCACATGATCGTGCACATCATGTCACTACTTATGACGTGTGTTGGTCGCATCATTTCCTTCGTCAAGTTCATTGCTCTGTCCTAGAAACACACTAGCGTCCTCCAGTGCAGAGAAATAGTCTAAACTTGATTTTTGATTATTTCCAACATGTCTGGTTACAGGCGCGCCATGACTACCACCGAGGCATTGCAGTATTTACAGGCGTAGGACAGCGGCCATTTTAAATTGTTTGAAAAATAGCATCAAAGTTGTTAAAATGTTAATTTTGGTGTCAGTTAGTTTCATAACAGACACACTAACATATGTAATGCATTAATATCTCAGCTGGGTATTTATCTTGACAGAATATAGATTTTAAAAACAGCAGTCATTTTGACCACCAATGGTCGTTTTAGGTAGGAGTGAAATCCCGGTCATTCTAGTGTTGCCAGGTCTGTGGTGGACCATTAAAACTCAATTTGGTTGCTGCAGATTTGTTATACAGGTATTATACGTTTTTTGTGTATTATGACAGGAGCACATAATGGCTGTGCGATCACAGCGCGAGTTGAGAACATCACTCGTACCTTTAGCCAGGACCTTGGGGACCTTGGTGTGGCTGGCACAGAAGGCGCTGTAGATCTTGAAGCGGTCGGCGTAGTACAGGAATGAACCCCCCAGGGAAAACAGCACTTTCTGCGAGGCGACATGGCGGTGGCTCGTGTTATTCTGCTACAGCATATTACCACTGATCCAACTTCCCAGCGACTATACCGGCCCAGCTAGCATGAGGAGTCATCCAATTTACTGTGATGCGGAACTGAAACCGGTTACACAAGGAATGTGCAAGGATTTCAAATAATGGCCTGTGATCTATACAGCGAGAAATGTACTCGATAGTATTTTGTCGTTCTTTTATTTCCAGACGCATTGAAAACTGGAAAATTGCTCGCTGGAAGAAAATTGGAGATAACCGTTTATGACAAGTGGAACTGCTATTTGGCGGTCCTACATCTCAGAGATAAAGTTACCCACAAAACATCTCTACAGGAAACATGGAGAGATGAGGCGTTGATAAATTGAAATACAATTCAAAAAGAAGAAACTTTCCTCACCTTAAACTGCTCCACCCTCTCTAGTTTGTCCAAATCGGGAACCAGTCTGGTCCCATCTTCAAGTGTCTGCAGAAACTCCACCTGGAACTCCACCATCTCCCCAAGGTTACCAAAGAGCACATCCAGCTACAAAAATACAACACAGAGTCTACCTGAAAACTGACATCATCCACCTGCACTCAGTCATGTGGCCTGGGGTCATCATCATTTTCTCCTAAGAATTGTACCCAGCCAATTACCCCACTCTTCCAAACTGTCCCAGTTGTTGCTCCACCCCCTCTGTTGATCCGGGGAGGGCTGCAGACTACCACAAGCCTCCTCCGATACATGTGGTGTCACCAGCCGCTACTTTTCACCTGACAGTGAGGAGTTTCAGCAGGGGGACGTAGCGCGTGGGAAGATCACGCTATTCCCCCCAGTCCCCCCCCTGAATAGGTGCCCCGACCGACCAGTGGAGGTGCTAGTGCAGCGACCAGGACACATAACCCATATCTGGCCACCCACCTGAAGACACAGCCAATTGTGTCTGTAGGGACGCCCGACCAAGCCGGAGGTAACGCGGGGATTTGAACCGCCGATCACCCGTGTTGGTAGGCAACGGAACAGACCGCTACGCTACCCGGGCGCCCCGTTAAATACCACCTTCAACCAGGCAGGAGAGGGCTAGCCAGTGAAACCAGATGATGTAGCATCGGGTTGAAATGAAACCCGGCTGAATACCCTCAGAGTACGCTGGTGCTTGTTTTTGCTCAGTACTACAATATCACTAACAATTCAGTCAAAAGTACTTAAGTCATATTGAAGTTTGTCATAACATCACGTAATACAAAGAATCGGTATCAGGTGTTCGTTAACAGCAAGGGTACCTCATCCTGTGTGAGGAAGTTTTCCTTCTGCAAGGGCATCAAGTAGCGCTCGATCAAGCAACGGAGATCCTACGGGACACATAAGCATAACAGAAATGAACGAGTTATGCTCGCAGAGGCACGCAAGTCAAAGTCTCTAGCATGAGTCTCCGGTGGCTGTGGCGCCATCATGGCTGGTTTCGATAATTGACAGTGAACAGCATCAAATCTGCTCTCCCAGGTGTGAATCTTGATCCTCCGTGACAGCCAAATGGACAGCATGCCCAGCAGGCCGGCCTGTCACACTCGCCGACACAATAAATAGAATTAATAGCTTTGCCAGAATGGTCATGGATATAAACCCCGCCCCTCCCCCGTCTTCATACGGGGAGAGTGGGTGATGACCTGTGAGCTGAATGAGTTGTTTCTCTTTGGATTTCAGTTTGACGCAGATGAATCGAGCTGCTTCTTTTTGTACACATTTGTCCTATTTATTTATTTATTTATGGACCCCCCCCTCCCAAAATTGTACTTGTTCAATCGCTCCACTCTTCCAAGCCGTCCCGGTCGCTGCTCCACCGCCTCTGCCGAGCCGGGGAGGGCTGCAGGCTACCACATAGCTCCTCCCATACATGTGGAGTCACCAGCCGCTTCTTTTCACCTGACAGTGAGGAGTTTCACCAGGGGGGCGTAGCGCGTGGGAGGATCACGCTATCCCCCCCAGTTACCCCGCCCCGAACAGGCACCCCCGATGGACCAGAGGAGGGGCTAGTGCGGTGACCAGGACACGTACTCACATCCGGCTTCCCGCCCGCAGACACGGCCAATTGTGTCTGTAGGGACACCCGACCAAGCCGGAGGTAACACGGGGATTCAAACCAGCGATCCCCGTGTTGGTAGGCAACGGAATAGGCTGCCACACCACCCGGACACTTGTCCAATTTCGATTGGATTTTATTGCTTTTTGTACTACGCAGTGTTGTAGTACTCGAGTCCAGGACTTGGACCCGAGTCCCCGATTTTCAGGACTCGTGACTCGACTTGGACTTGAGCACCGATGACTCGGGAGTCGAACACTGGGGACTCGAAACTCGACCTCGAGGTTTAGTGACTCGACTACAACACTGGTACTATGACCACCTGGCTTCCTTTGCCTGTGTAAGCTGGATGAGCACGCTCCATCTACCATTCCAAATGTGCGGATATGTTATTCTCATTAAAACACAGACTCACAACACAACACAACACAACACAACACACAGCTTGCACTGACTTTGACGTAAGTCTTCTCCGTCTCCACCAGCTCGTTGATGACCTTGCGGAGTTTGTCTGCGTGGGACAGCTGTCTCTGGGTGGCGGCGGCTGCCGTGGGCGGCACAGACGACACAGGGCTCGGGGTGAGGGAGGACGAGGAGGAGGAGGAGGAGGACGACATCGGGCACTCCGGGGGATTCATCTCGTGGAGACTGCGGCAGAAAGCAGCGACCTGCACTGTGCTCTGGAGGGGAGAAAAGGAATAGAAAAAAGAAAGAAATGGGTGTCAATTTCTGCACTTTACTGTAGCAAATAGGGTCTGGGGCAGCTCGCGGTGTTGCGGGGCACTTTTGACGCACAACGCTGGTGGAAAAACAAACAAAAAGACCAGCTTCTCAGACGCGTTGCGACCGACACATCAGCTTTAAGACTGCCAAAGGTAGAGAAGAACAATTCTTTATCAAGAGCCTCAAACTAAAACACAATTTATTTCAACGTAGGCAGGATGTGCTTTCTCTCATCTCATCTTCAGCCGCTTCTCCGGGGTCGGGCGGCGGCGGCAGCAAGCGGAGTAGGGCGCTCCGGACCTCCCTCTCCCCAGCAACGCCCTCCAGCTCCTCCTGGGGCTGGCGTTCCCAGGCCAGATTGGACATGTAGTCCCTCCAGCGACTTCTGGGTCTACCCCGGGGTCTCCTCCCAGTTGGCCGTGCCCGGTAAACCTCCAACGGAAGGCGCCCAAGAGGCATCCTGATCAGATGCCCGAACCACCTCAACTGGCTCCTTTCGAGGTGAAGGAGCAGCAGCTCTACTCCGAGCTCCCTCCGGGTGCTGGGCTCCTCACCCTATCTCTAAGGCTGAGCCCAGACACCCTACAGAGTTCCCCTTCTCGTTACACCTTTAAGTGCACTCACCAACACACAATACACACTGGAAACAGAAGGACAAAATATGAGGGAGTTACCTCATAACACTTGGGAACACGCACAACTATGTACACACAGCACACCAAAATCTATCCAAAAACGTGCAGCATCTCCAGTCATCCTGGCTGGCGTTGGTTCCCTTGCACTGTGATTTGTTTTATTTTTTATTTTTGTTTAGTTTGTTTACTTGTGTTAGCTTGAATATGTGCGTTCTCGCAGATCTTGCATGTGGTTTTCTTGTCTGCGTGTCGTGGTTTTCTCGTCCGCTGTGGGCTGGGGAGGAAACGCCGCTTCGCTTCATTTCGCGCGCACGAGTACATGAGGCGAAAAACGACGAATAAAAGTGCCGTGGAGTAGGATGGAGATTCATCTACATACACACCCCGGCTCGGCCTGCCCAGACCGTGTCCCACCTTCAGCTCCGGTACACAAAAAAACATACCACAAACGTGAGCAGACTTGCCGAACCCGAGGCCGACGTCCTCCCTCTCTCCCATAGCGCGCCAACAACGCCGCCACCCTTTCATGCAGCAGCTGTGATGGCAGCTTGCATCTGCTTCACTTCAGTTTTACACAAGTTTACACCGCCACAGTCAGAGCAAACACACTAAACGATACCGTCTGATGTGTTGGGCACCGTTGTGCGTACACACACAGGTCAGCAAGCTCATATAAGAAGACCCCCGCAAGGAGCTATGCGTGCAGGATGGAGGTTGTGTGCTCGTCCTTTCTTTCTAAGGCAGTGAAGTGAACAGGAGGAGCTCGTGGGCGACAATAAGTGACAAGAAACAGAGAGAGGAGAGAGGAGAGAGACAACAGTGATGGAAGAAGCGAGAAGTCGTACGTCTCTACAGAAGTACAATGCACCATGTGTGATATAGCACTTTTTTCCTAATACTCAAGAAGGCCTTCAGAAACGGTTCTCCATCGGCAGCCGGATGAGTTACTGGAGCGACGGGTCCAGCTGTAACCAGGTTAATCTGGACCGCCAATACGTTTGTGTAGCGTCAAAACGTGTTGGCATGCCGGGCCCAGACAGGCGTCACGAAGCCCGCCAGAGAGACGGACAAGCAACGAGACCTCCCACCCGCCTCCTCGCTCTCCACGTAGACGAGCTGAGCGGACAGCAGGGCGGTCGCAGGAAGCAGCACGTGGGACGTGGGGCAGGACACGAGCCGAGCCCTGACCACAGGCGCACACGTCTGCAGCGCGTCACCAACTGCCATGGACTGGCATTCAAGATCCCGTTTGAATCTGCCTAAATATAACCCTACTTGTACAACAAACCCAACCTCTAAATTCTTACATCGAAGTACAGCAGCGGCGTCATTGTCTCCCAAAAAAGCCAGTTTCTACATCATGATAATTCAATCCCTAGACAGCGCTGCCAGGTTTGGGTGGTTTTGATTTTGGGTTGCAGTGGGTGGGGGAACACTGGGCTTGGGCGGGTGGGCTTTATTTGGTTTTACATGATTTGGGCGGGTTTTGAACTATATTAAAAAAATAATGTTAAGATAGACCATTGACGGTTTCCGGAAAAAAGATGCTAATATATATATATATATATATATATATATATACAGTACATATAGTATATATATATATTCAGAAAATGTATTCATTTGTTATGCAAACTAGGTAATTTCTCCACCTCTCAACACAACATTGATGAGTTACCATTATCAGCATGCCCACCCACCTGCAGTCATATATACATACATACATACATACATACATACATATATATATATATATATATATATACTAGAAGAACCCCGCTACAATGTAGCGGTTTGGTTATCCACCCGTCTAAATCTCCCTCCTCTTCATCCTGCCAGCTAACCGCCTTCCCCCTGCCCCTAAACCCACCCCACTCCAACTCCCTCCCCCCAAATGCTCAGAATCCTCTGAAATGCTGAGAAAAGTGGTTTTTAGCCATTTTTAGAAAATGCATATTTTGCATAATTATGCATAATTATTATAATTATTTTAATTTTCTGCTATTTTTCTGGTCCTCTCTGGAACAATACCTACCACCTCCAAAAAAAATGAGGATCATAAGTGCATTTTTGCAAAAATGCATATATTTTGCATAATGCCAAAACATTTCCAAGTCCCAGAAATTTTTTTTTTATATAGGTGAAAAAATCAAAGATGCTCAGAATCATCTGAAATGCCGAGAAAGGTGGTTTTTAGCCATTTTTAGAAAAATGCATATTTTGCATATTCATGCATAATTTCAATTTAATGTTCTGCTATTTTTTATAGGTGCCCCCGATCATCCCCAATAACCTGCAAAAAGAATCAAGGCCCCCAAGTGCTTTAGTTTGGCCGTTTATAGACTCTCACACAGACACACACCAGACACACATTGTGAAAATACAGGAGTATATATATATATATACATAGTGGGGAGCATTTTCCCAAGTGACGCTACTCCTTTCTGCTCTCGCGGATGTGCTCAGAGGTCCAACATGGACCGGGTGGACGTCTGCCACGTCCCGCCCTCCCACACAGCTGTTGAGTGGCGGCGCGTGGCAACATTTACCCAGGAATGCAGCCAGTTTACCATGGAGATCATATCGCCATACGATAACGATCATACGCCGATTAAATCCCCACATTATCACACGGAGATATCACAGCTACTCGCTTTCACAAAGCAGAATAGACGAGGGCAGTTACTGGGGGCAACGCGCCTCGTTGGCGCTTATGCTGCCATTTGTTTAATCTCCAAATACTGCACAACAACACGTGTGAACGTCTCACAGCGCTGGTTATTAGTAACAGATGCATTATGTGCATACCCCTATGAGGGGCAGCCCCAATAATAATAATGCATTTTATTTGTGGGCACCTTTCAATACACTCAAGGGCACCTTACAGAACACAGTAAAAATAAAGCAGCACTGTATCAGACAGCATAAAATCAAAACAAAGCGGGGTAGACAATACAGAGTTAACACAACAGATAAGTATAAAATCAACATCTGCACAAAACTCAGTGAGGCGTGGATCAGACTGAATGCAATTAGCAAGAAACGACGATGCCGTTCGCTGTAAAAGCCGCACGCACAATCGCACACTAGATCTACACAGGCCAACACACGGTGCCGCCTCCGAGTTCCTTCTCATCTAAAGGATAAAGCACACGGCTGAAGGTTGTGCAGACACACCCAGCAGCGGATAGATATCACAAGTGATTGGATATAGGACGGAGGTGGGCCTTCTGCTCTGCTGCAGCTCAAAAACAAGCCCAGTAAAGTACAAGAAAGGCCAGGTTCCCGTCTCCGTTCTGCTAGCTTGCTCCGCTCGCGCTACCTAGCAGGTTTTGTTTTTCCCCCAACGATGACGACAGTAAGCTGCCCCCCCCCCACTTTTTCTTTCTAACGATGACTTGACTGTTGAGCTCGGTCAAGCATGGCCCCAATCTGATTGGCTAAAATTTTTGCTTTTTTCCTCTAAGGGAAACCAGGCTAAACTGCTGCTAGCGATTCACTGACCATTAGACAGGTCATGTAGTGGTTAGGTTTAGGGTTAAGGTCACGTAGTGGTTAGGTTTAGGGTTAAGGTCATGTAGTGGTTAGGTTTAGGGTTAAGGTCATGTAGTGGTTAGGTTTAGGGTTAAGGTCATGTAGTGGTTAGGTTTAGGATTAAGGTCATGTAGTGGTTAGGTTTAGGGTTAAGGTCATGTAGTGGTTAGGTTTAGGGTTAAGGTCATGTAGTGGTTAGGTTTAGGGTTAAGGTCATGTAGTGGTTAGGTTTAGGGTTAAGGTCATGCAGTGGTTAGGTTTAGGGTTAAGGTCATGTAGTGGTTAGGTTTAGGGTTAAGGTCATGTAGTGGTTAGGTTTAGGGTTAAGGTCATGTAGTGGTTAGGTTTAGGGTTAAGGTCATGTAGTGGATAGGTTTAGGGTTAAGGTTATGTAGTTACACTTAGGGTTAAGTAGTGTTTGCACGCAGACTCATGATAACTTTTCAAGACCGATCAAATACAAGACTTAAATTAACTGTTTTAAATTTTTTGAATGGATATCAAACTTCCTCTGAGAAGATAAATAAAAACAGACAATTTGAAACCAAAACATTCCTTCCTTGGTGGGAAAAAGAAATGAATATTATAGTGTAGGGAAATTTTAACTTTTACGATGATGGTAGAGTACTGCAGTGGCATTCATGGCATTGAATTGGACTTCCACTGTTCTGGTGTCAGTCTTTACTGAAGTTTTGGCGCCATTGGTCTCGAGTTGGGCTCTAAAAAGTCTTGGACTTAACTCGGACTTGTCCCACTAAAAACTTTATCTGGACTTGGTCTTGCCTTTCATAGTCTTGTCCACAAGGTTAATTAAAGAAGCTGCCATAGAATGGTTCAATTATTTTTGTCTAATCACTTGGTTTCGGAGCGAATGTCTGCTGAGACTTGCATTGACAAAATGTGGCCCAACCCTGCAACCCAAGAAATCCTTTTATTAATGTGTTGGAACATCTCGATACTGACCTATGACACATTAGTAACCTTTAATAAAATAATGAGAAACAACTTAAAGACCCTTTACAAGGCATGCCTTGTTTTAAAATGCTACCATTTAAGTAAAGTTTTCCATGGCAGTCCATCGTAGTTGGTATAGATAAAAGTGGAGGATTAGGTTCCTCACCCTCAGTGCCTGAGCAGTCCCAGCTTCCTTAGGGCCTCGTGGCTGTCTTCTCTGTTCTATGCACGAGGGGAGATCAGCACACCGATGCCATGTGATCGGGGCAGTTTCTGCGAGTCTTTGGTGGCGGGCGAGGCAGGCGTCCTTGTTACTGGTAGTCCGTCTTCCCTGAATACTTGGAAAAATCTCTGCCACTGCTCAGAGACACAAGGCGCGGTCTGGCGTTATGCAGCTGAACGGGGTCCTCTTCAGCCTCACTAGATTTGGGACTAGCCATGGAATTACTTAGACCAGTGTCAGAGCACTCGAGACTGGCAGATTTTATACCCGTTATTTTGGGCGGGGTTCACTTTTTGGCCAACTCAGCAGGAGTGTTGGGTGGAGCGCTGCTTTGCGTCTGCACATAATTTGTTGACTCAGACATTTTTCACAGAAGACAGTCTGATAAGTAGCACTGGTTCAACTGAGTCGCTAAAAGCAGAAGGTGCAGGGAGAAGATCAGCAGCCTGGATTTCTGTAAAAGTTGTGGAAGTGGATGGGACAGAGGGGGAAGGTGAGTTAGTGACCCGAGCAGGAGATGGCATGGAAGGAGATGTCGGGGTATGGGGAGCTGGTGGAGTGATGGGAGAGCCAGGGATGGCCCATGACCTGCGGGAATTGGGCGAGAGTTTGGGGCTCAGGGAAGGGCTCGTGTCGGCCTCGTTACTCTTTAGTGGACCAAGCTTTCGAAGGGCCTCCGTCCTGACCCTTTGGGGATCCAGCATTGCCCTGTCGCTTGTCGATGGGAGAGTGTGTCCCGGGTTTCCATCAGAGCCCACCACCGAGGTCTTGTGGGACTTGAGGATAATGTTAGAGGGAAGCTTCTTTGGTCTCGGTGCCACAGCAGGCGAGCTTCTGGGCTCGGCTAGCTCAGAAATAGGGTTGGGTTGGGCAGCGGCGGGGCTGGCTGGCGTGTTAAAACACTGAAAGTTTTCTTTATTAGAATATATTTGTGGTGAGGCCTGGCTTCCTTTGGCTTCCGAGAGAAGCCGCCTCTGTTGACTCTTCCATGTATTAGCAAGTTCACCTGGTCAATGTACAAAGCTCAAGTGTTTCCAATTCACCTGGCCTAAGTGACTGTACAAAGTCCTACACCGGGTTAGAAGATGGGATGGTCGTGACCTGTTCAGCGTGAAGGTAAGACATTCCTAATGTGTATTTTCAGTTTAAGAGAAATGCTTCAGTTGTGTGTGTCACTATTTATTTGGCTCTTCGATAGCATGGGATTATGCTGTGTGTGTGGGGGGGGGGGGTGGCCTACACTGTAATTTGGCATACTGTCAAGGCTCGTGTTGCAGTTTACCAATGTAGGTTAAAACCTGTAATTTTTGGTATTTGAGCTACCCCTTTATTTCTTCGTTCTTTTTAGGGCAGAGGGCAAAAACAGGTAGAGTTGTATCGTTGCACTGCATGATGTGTTCAGTTTCCTCGTATCTGCATTCCAGTGCACTTGCCAACACTTAAATTGTTGTTTTGCTATTGCGCAATATTGAAGTAGTGAGCCACAACACTGTTGCTATTGTTTATGAATTAATTTGCATTGTTTATAATATTTGGATGGGGTTTTTTTATCAATTTGGGCAGATTTTGTGCTCTTATTGGGCTGGGAAACATCAAACCAATCTGGCAACACTGTCCCCTGGATATTGTATATCAGGACTACACGATTCGACAAGGCAATCATTCCCGAGTATTTCTGTTCTTGCACGAACTTTTTGGGGGCCAAAAGGTCAGCGGGACATCTCACCATGATAACCTTACAGATTGCTGATTTCAACAAAACGGCTGAATTGATAGGACAACATAAATCAATACAATCCTTAACCGTCAGCGAGTAAGGGAGTGCCGATGGCGTTGCCCATGTGTAACTGCTGTCATCAGAGATAACGTGGAGCTTTTGGTGAGGTCATTTTATTGACAGCGGTTAAAGGATGGCTGATAAAATCAGGTCAGGGGCTGTCATTATCGGTCCCATGGCCCGTCCTCTGGTGCAACGGGCATCACAACACACAGTTTCCACTGTGGTACTCAAACTAGCTGTACGATACTGCTAGATGCAGACATACTTAGCCAGACACACACAAAATTCAATATCAAAACTTGGAAATCTGTCACTTAACCCCCGGTTAAGTGTCGGCAGGTCAATAAAAAGCGTTTCACAGCTACGGCGGATGGCTGCAGGACGAGAAGTACACAATTCAAAACGGCATAGCTGACAACTCCTGCTCAATATGGTAGACATCCAGCAGAATTGTCAGCGCCACAATGACAGCAATCTGATTAAAATGACTCTCAATCATGCTGGACAGACATACTGAGCTACGTGGTGTCCAAGAGACACACACACACACACACACACACACACACACACACAGACACACACAACAGAACAGAGCAATGACATTGACGGGCTTGCCACCCCTAATAGGGGTCTTGCCCTTAACAGCCAGAGGAATTAGCGACAGCCGAGAGGCAGAAGGACAAGTGGGGGGGGGAGGGGGAGGCAGAGAGATGGCGGCAGGACGGGGATAAAAGATGGATAGTCTAGAACAGAGGGGAGTCAAATAAATTGCTGGATAATACTACACCAACAACAATCAGCACAACATCCATCCATCCATTATCCCAACCGCTTATCCTGCTCTCAGGGCCGCGGGGATGCTGCAGCCTATCCCAGCAGTCACTGGGCGGCAGGCGGGGAGACACCCTGGACAGGCTGCCAGGCCATCACAGGGCCGAGGGACAATTTAGTACAGCCGAGTCACCTGACCTACACGTCTTTGGACTGTGGGAGAAACCCACGCAGACACGGGGAGAACATGCAAACTCCACACCGAGGACGACCCCCAAGGTTGGACTACCCCGGGGCTCGAACCCAGGACCTTCTTGCTGTGAGGCGACCGTGCCAGCCACTGTGCCACCGTGTCACCCATCAGTACAGCAATAAGTACAATAATAAGGATGAATATGGACAAATCCTTATCTGGCCTATACGTATAGATAGATAGATAGATAGATAGATAGATAGATAGATAGATAGATAGATAGATTCATGATCGATCAATCGATCAATTATTTCATCAGAATGATACATCTTGCCTTCCCCCATCTCAGATGGAACCTGTGAGGTGAAGGTGCACTAACTGAATGGTGTGAGATGTTCACCAAGACATCACGTTACACATCTCAATATTGCCAATGCTGCAAGTGTCTTCAGTTTTCAACACTGCATTGTCGATATATACAACTTTGTACAGCCGACTGCACCCCGACTGATGATCAACGCCGTGCGGACTCTTGTGCGAGTGTTCTCTGCAGTACTAGCAGTGTGTACGTTTTCAGCCTGGGAGGTCCACACTGGAGGATCACACGCTTAACCCCCGGTGATGTTTAATCTGATGATGCATCTATCGAGCTCTGCAACAAGGCATTAAGGATGCAGCGAGACGGACAGACACACATCGGGGGGGGGGGGGATAATGCTCACCAGCTGCAACACGTCACGGACGGACTCGGAGGAGCGTTTGGAGTTCCTGTTCCTCCGAAGGGCTGACATGTCCGTCGCCTCGAGTCAATCAGGTCAGACCCGAGAAGCAGTCAGGTGTCCATTTATCTGCCCCGACTTCCTGGTACATTGCATTCCTCTGAGTCACTGGACGAGTCAGTGCCGGACGCGGCAATTTAAGACTGCAAGCTGCAGAGTCTCGTATGCGGGGAATGGTCAGCTGCACAAGGCCATTCACAAAGCACTTGGAAAGGAGAATGCGTATTAATCAGCGCCGACGCTGCTCTAAAACACTGAGGAACAAAACTAGGTCATCAGCAAACGGACTGAGCGGGGCAGCTCACGGTGAAAATAACAGCCGCGCCATCACCGGCAACCCTGTCACCCCACTTCTCCACGGCAGCTATCCGAGCAAGCATCCTCTCGCTCGCTCCTCCGAGTCCTTCTACCCCCCCGTCATCGCTCCCCCACCCCCGTTATCCGTCCATCTTTCATCCGTCACCGCCTCTGCATCCTCTTTACGTCTCACTCTTCTGGCCAAGTACCTCTGACCGCAGCCTGGCACTCCAGACCGGCAGCACAATACACCTATCACAACATCCCAAGACACGACGGGGAGGGAGAGATAGGATGAGAGGGGAAGATGCTGTGGGCGGTTAGAGTCGCACACCCGAACAGTAATCTCTCTCTCTCTCCCCTCACGTGAAGTATGTACAGTGTGCGATGCATGCCATACCTGCTGCAGCCTCGTCGTTCCCGCACAACAACACTTACGCAATCTCAGCAGCACCGCCGTGCCCCCTCATTACGCCACATTTGCAGATCTCGGGGAAGATAAGGAAAGAATGCAACAGATAAGCGAGCTGTTAAAGGTGCAGATAACATGCAAGTTGTGTAAAGCCTGCAAGGGCAATACTGCAACGGCCCCCGTCTTGTGTATCTATTTGCTAACGGCGAGTCTAAAGCAAACCAGCCCAGTAAGAACTGGGCCTCGGTAAAGGACGGCGCCGGTCCTTTGTTAGAATGGACTTCACCTATGTGAAGTTACAAGTCGACTCCTGCTGCTAGTCACAGACCCTGCAGACCAGCAGGAGCCCCTTGTTGCCGGCACACACAGACGGCAAACAGAGCTGCACCCGTCTGCTGCTGAACACACGAAAACACAACGGGATGAATAAATTGAAAACTGAACATCGGGCGACAAACCCACACAGAAACGAGCCCAGACAGCCGTACCTTTCACCTCCAGTCAGCCCAGGACACACGGAAGTAGGCGTCCATGCGATCCAGAACCATCCCTGCGAGCGGCGAGGGAGAGCGGGAAGGGGAGGGGGAGGGGAGGGGAGGGGAGGGGGGGATGGGGTGTGCGGAGGGAGGAGTGTGGGAGCAAGCACGAACCTGTTCTCACACCCACCCGCCATAACCGGGGAAATCTGAGAGGCAGGGTAAACAGAGATTACACATATCCACACACGTGGCATCTGCACACACACACACACACACACAGACTGTGCAGATCCACTCAGACGCTTGTCGAGATGCAACGGAGCGATGCTGTCCCGGAGTCTGTCCATCCACGCGGCACCGAAACCCAGAAGTTTGAAAATAAACATCATTTTCTTAATTCCCTGAATAGAGAAATTGCATTTCTCCCTATTCTTAGCAATGCAATAGTGTGTGTGTATGTGTGTGTGTGTGTAGTCTTACTCCACGTCGGTCTGTCTTCACACACAGGCACGGAGTAAGAGTCTTAAAGTTTGCATTTCAATCACACAAATCCAAAAATCCCCACAGGGAATGACGGGATATGTACCGCGGGAGAGGACGGGGACTTTAATCATTTAATCTCTGTGATTAAGTGAGTGGATTATTGCGCGATTTGACATGAATCTGTATGAATTGATGCAAGAGCGGTGGAGGAGTTCCTGGCAGTCGTGAGCACTTTTCTCATCCCCACGCTCGCTTCCTCAGCCCTGCCGGGTGCGAGTGGCGTGCACAGTGTCTAGCTGCAGGCATGCCCCATGCATATTTCATCAGGTATGGTTTTTTTCTATCTTACATATATCCTACTAATCCTTATGAATAAAATCTTTCCCTCTCATATATATATACACACACAACATTGATTTAGTCCTGTCTGTACGTTCAGCCCCATATTGGCAGATTTTGAATGAGTCCTGCAGCTCTGTGCCTGGGCTGCTTTCAAACAGGGGAAGAAAAAAAAGTGCCAGTCGTCACAATTCAGCATAGAGCTCCATCTAGTGGACGACTTGGAAATAACAGGATAGTCAGTTTCATTGAGCAGAATAAGAGCCAAAAAAAATAAAAAAATCTGTGAAGGCTGATAGGAGAGGAGTGAAGGAGGGACAGGCCAGTCCAAGAAAAGCAGGATGAGGGGAGAGAAGAGGACCAGTCCTTCATACACATGGGAAACCGGTGCTCTCGTGTAAATCATTCTGGACAAAAGCTTCTGCTAAATGAGTTAATGTAGGCGGTGACTGTCATTTCTTGGTTTTGCGAGGTCAACGGTAAAACTTTTTACTCCCACTGTGCTCAGATTATGAAAAATAATATCAGGGATCCAACGTATTAAACATACATTTACCTCACAAAAACAAAATGGCGGAAACAGTGATTTCTATTGTAATCTTTGACAAATTTATTTTCCTTTTGATTTTTGTTATGTTTTGTTTTTTTTAAACTAGAAACTTCTTGTGAGCCAAATAGAACCTTGTGGCGGGCCAGCTTTGGCCCGCGGGCCCCACTTTGGGCCCGCGGAGCCCACTTCGGGCAGCCCAGTTCTAGACAAAGAAAGTGCTCTAGAGACAAACTACGTTCCTGTAACAGTTATCCCAACACACACACCCCTCTAAAAAGTCTCAAAATTATACAACTCAGCCCCCCCCTCGTCCCCCGAAAAACACATTATTTCTTGTTTCAATATACCTTAAAGCAAAACTGGCAGAACCGAAGTACAATCAGCCCCCGCCGGTGAAAGCGAGTGTACCTCTGAGATCACCAGCAATCAATGCCATCTCCATTATCACCGTTATCCCTCGCAATCCCTGCGTCTGCTCTGGTTGGTTTATCTTGTTAAGGAGGTGGCTCTATCCTTTGTCTATAATAATGAACACCCCCCCCCACCCCCGGCGAGGCAGACACTCATTTATCTGCACTAAACGATGTGATTCGCTGTGGCGAATCGAGTAATTAGAATGTAGGGATAATTAAAATTGGCCCACTTCTGCGCCGCTTCTCCGCCGTGCTACATGTGACCAGGGGGCGCCGGATGGGACGAGGGGAGATGCGATCCACAGCCTCGCCGCGCTCTGCAGACTGGTGCAGACTGCACAAAGGCTGGTCCTGCATGTAGCATGTAGTGGTTAGAGAGGCTACGCAACACACATCTCCTCCACACGCAGCCCGCGGAGGCAAACCACGACTGGCTGGGTAGCAGAATTAAACGGAAACCCCTCGGACCCTCCATCAGCAGCCGTAATACGGAGCGGCGTGTCGCGAGTCGCTGAAACCGCACCAAGGTTGTGTGGCCAACCTGTCCCCCAGTGACGTCACTGGTGGACAGGTTGTGAAATGTGGAAACGCGTGTACTTCCTGGTTCTGCCGACAGGGGGCATCGTGTAAGAAGATGCAACTAGCTCTAACCCACTGTCTAAGAAAATGTGAGCGACGAGGCTGCATTTTACAGCCTTGCGCGGTGTTGTTAGCTGCTTTGTCTTACACGACGCCGCGGGTTGGAAAGCCAGGAGGCACGCCGACACCTTCACGGATCAACATGTCAGCGGCGTTTGAGAGAGAGAGAGAGAGACGGGAAACTGCTCGGTGTTGCGGCTGCTAATGGAGTGTTACCCCTGCAACATATGCTGGATATAGAGACAATGTTGGAAAAACGTGACGCTTTCCCTTTAATGAGCCAATCCCAGGCTCGCTGAACTGAAAAGAAGAGCCACGGGTGCACAGAAATATATATAAAAAAGGTTAATGTTGGCAAAAAATAAACGCTCTTTAGAGTTATTTTTATGAAAAGTGGTTTTTTATTTTTGACAAGTGTGACTTGGGTTTCTGATGCAAGCTGGGATTGATCTTAGACGGCTGAGTGGACTGGAGAAGACATCAGAAGAGCTTAAGTATGGAGTCAGGGCCCAAAGACGCGGGGGGGGGGGTGTTCTAGAGCGAACAGCAGCCTCATGTTTATGGTAATGAACAGCAGGCGATGACAGGGAGGAGGAGGAGTGGGGGGGGAGGGGTGAAGAAGGGAAGAGGAAGTTCGATCAAGGACAAAGAAGATAAAGGGCAGAGAGCGCAGGAAGGGAATATGATGGAAAAGAAAGGAGGATGGGTGGCTAGCGAGGGAGCGAGAGAGAGAGGAGCACGGAGCCATCCTGTGGGAGGAGGGAGGGCATGTGGTCCTAACCCCGCACCTCTGAATCCTGGTGGCTGAATTATGAGGAGCAGTGAGGCAGATGGTAAAAGAGAGAGAGCAGTTGAATAAAACAAGGAATGAGGGCAGAGAATGCACACAGGAAATGACAGACAGCGAGAAAGAAAGGCAAGAGACCAGGCTGAAATGAGATGAAGATCAAAAGGCTCTATATATATATGCAGTATAGTGTACTGTTTTGTCTTAGATTGTCTTGCTTGCATTGTTTTACTTTAGTTTTCTCGTGTGCATGATGACCCCGAGACAATATCTAAAGAAAAGCTTCTTTGTCTTTTTTTCTTTACTGTATCAGGGGAAAGATGATAAAGGTGAATTTAAGAAGTGAAAGAACACTACGCGGTAATGTCATGGAGAAGACCACGCCGTTCTCCTGAACTAAAGTCCTCGGTATGGCACCTCCAAGGAGAACAGATGAAGACATCCATCCTCTGTCATGAGAGGGACTTCTGGCTGGTATGTTCTCCTGATTTATTTCTTTGTCGGCCTCATTGTGCCAATCGAACAATTTAGGAAGCCTCCATTTACTGGACAATATGCCATAGGAAGTAAACTTAACTGGATGATGGAGAGTTGCTCCACTGTATATAGTGAAAGCCTCGTGTTCAACACATAAATACAAACCAGCTTGAGACAATCACCAAAATGAAGTGAAATCCACTAATGTTGTCATCAGCCATTTCTCCGGGGTCGGGTCGTGGTGGCAGCAAGCTAAGTAGGGCACTCCAAACATCCTTCTCACCAGCAACGCCCTCCAGCTCCTCCTGGGGGATCCCAAGGCGTTCCCAGGCCAGATTGGGCATGTAGTCCCTCCAGCGAGTTCTGGGTCTACCCCAGGGGTCTCCTCCCAGTTGGACGTGACCAGAAAACCTCCAAAGGAAGGCGCCCAGGAGGCATCCTAATCAGATGCCCGATCCATCTCAACTGGCTCCTTTCGACATGAAGGAGCAACGGCTCTACTCCGAGCTCCCTCCGGATGGCCGAGCACCTCACCCTTATGTCTAAGGCTGAGCCCAGACACCCTACGGAGGAAACTCATTTCAGCCACTTGTATCCGCGATATCACCCTTTCGGTCACTACCCAAAACTCATGACCATAGGTGAGGGTTGGAACGAAGATTGACTGGTAAATTGAGAGCTTTGACTTCCGGCTCAGCTCCCTCTTCACCACAACGGTCCGGTACAACGTCCGCATTACTGCTGATGCTGCACCAATCCGCCTGTCAATCTCCCGTTCCATCCTACCCTCACTCATGAACAAGACCCCGAGATACTTGAACTCCTTCACTTGGGGCAACAACTCATCCCCAACCCAGAGGGAGCAATCCACCATTTTCCGGTAGAGAACCATGGCCTCAGACTTGGAGGTGCCAACTCTCATCCCGGCCATTTCACACTCGGCTGAAACTGCCCCAGTGTGTGCTGTAGGTCGCGTTCTGATGAAGCCAACAAAACCACATCACCTGCAAAATCCAGTCATGTACGCTAAAGAAGAATTTCTTTGTAAAAGTTTATCAAACCTTAACCTATATCATTCAAAACAGTGTCCTGAAGTGGGTTCAGAGAACAGTCCTGACCAGTCCACAACAGTCCTGAAGCTCTGTTTAAGGCCTATAAAGCTGGTAGAAAATGAAAAAAAGCCACTTGGTTCTGTCTGAAACATGTTGTGCAATTCTGGACAATAACTGGCTCCTCAAAGGCCAGAAAAGCACTTTATTCTACAGAGGTTGCCATCGCTCTTTGACCTTCTATTGAGCTGAATCCATAGAAAAGGACCCCGTCTTTCTAGCGTGCGCCCAAACCTGACACCGCAGCACTTTAACAACACCCTGATCTCCGGAAAATCCTGCCGTAAGCCACCCACCCCCCCATCTCGCCGAGCGTCACACTAGTCATGGCACACTGGAGCCACGGAACAACCGCTGTGTGATAGAAGCGAGTCAAGGGACTGAGCGCTGACCCGGCACGTCTTGAGTTCCCCCCCCCCCCGTGGACTAAAAGCTCACTGACACAGATCCGGTGCGAGCAGAGCACATTTCCATCCCTCGTCTTTTGTTCGTGACCGTCTTGGTCGGGGCCATCGACCGGAGTGGTAACAAAAAAAGAAAAGGAAAGAGAAAAAGGACTTTGGGGCTTACTCGTTATCAGGCATGGTCATGGGAATGGGAGCGACAGCCGTGTCTAAGGGAGACGGGCCGGTGCGCCGCGTGTCCCCCTGCTGACGCTGATCAGACCAGACAGCTTCTTAATTAGATAGCGGCACCGATCACTCCCCCCCCCCCCTCTCGCTCGCACGTACCTGTCTAACCGCCATCTTTCCACATCGGCACGCACGGGGCACGCAAAACACATCTGTTTCACGAGATTAGCCGCGAGTCGAAGAGACCGGCTCACGCGGTGGTTATGAAACGTGATGTCGCACCGCTGTGCACGCCGACAAACATTATTATACACCGCCCCGGCTGCACGCTGTGTATTGTTTTGCTCTCCATTTGATTCTGCTTAATGATGACGTATGGAGAGGGCGGGAGAATGTACCGCTCGCGTTTACCACATGGCGGAAACGTGTGCCAAAACTCTGGGAGCGAGCGGCGCGTCTGCAGGGAAGTGAGTTGCTTACGCTCACCCCTGCATGTGCGCCCCCTGCATGTGAGCCTCTGCATGTGCGCCTCTGCATGTGCGCCTCTGCATGCGCGCCCCTGCATGTGAGCCTCTGCATGTGCGCCTCTGCATGTGCGCCTCTGCATGTGCGCCTCTGCATGTGCGCCCCTGCATGCGATTGTTGCCTCAGATCTTGCTGTCCCGAGGCAGCCAATTCTAACGCCCTTAGTTTAAAAAAAGGTCGCGAGCATCGCACGTGGAAAAGCCTGTGAACATCTCCCAACTTTTCACTGGCTATCGTTCCTCCCCTCTGCGGGCGCGGGCGGCCACGTGCACGGCCCAGATGAGGTAATATTTGGAGAACGAGACCAAAAAGAATATCTGCGCAGCGCTACTTTCATAAATCAAAACACACGCAGTCACACGCACGGCCCAGGCTGCCGCACCTCTGTCTCACATGTCCACAGCGTTCTCCACTGGTGATCATCCATATCCATATCGTGGCAATGAAACAATGGAGCCAATCAGCCAAGGAAGCCACAGGTCACCGACACAGTCGGCGATACTGGTGCCATCAGTCTTCCTCTGTAATGCACCCGACTGCGAGCATAACAGTTCACCCTTTTCAGACCTCTATTGTTATTCCTCTAGTTAGTGTGCATACACATAGGGTTGTTTGTGTTTTTTTTGGGGGGTGGGGGGGGGTGGAAATGTGGTTTTAAAGCAGTGGGGATTCGCGTCTGACCGGCTATGTTAACTTGTTGGATGACTCCGCACCTTATGTCCCGCTCCAGCGCTAGGCTTGTCTTCCGGACTTTGTGGGCATAACCGAGAACCCTCCTCCAGAGACTCATCTGGGCTCTCCACCGTCAAGCCCGACACCTCATCCAGGATGTCCTCTATACACAGAGAGAGGGGGAGGGAGGGAGGGGGAGAGAGAGAGAGAGAGACTTGCTGAAGAGGAATTGTGCAATACACACTATCCGGAGCCAGTTTTGTTCTCAATAACACCACTTTTGATCTTCCAGGCCACGTGCAATTTTGCCAAAACCCTCCAAACTGAATCATCTCCGTTTTCGCAGTGCACCTTTAGACTACTGCCGTGTTCGAGACCCCCACGTCCGTCCCTCCCTCCTCGTGACAATATCATCTGGAGCAACTCATGTGGCTGCTGGTATTGTTTTTACGTCATGTCTGACCCCCTTGGAGCGCGGCACGTTGTGCCGTGACAGCTCCGCAATGTTAAAAAGGATGCACATTAATATTCATGTTCCCCCGCCATGAGCAAGTCCAGCTTGTCAGCCTGTGGACCGCAGGGCCCCAGTTTAGAAGGAATACAAATGGTGCCCTTCCCATGACGAAAAGCTGCAGGTAGGCCGACTATCAAACAGCACTTGGCATAATTAACACATCGGGCCCATTCAGCCCTTCTTTAAGAGGCACGTTACGTTACATGACACCCATGTCCTCTCACCGCGGCGCTGGGACACGCGGGATGTCGAGACATTAATAAAGAATGGAAAACTAGAGGCCGAGTTACAATCAGCAGATCACACGCTTTTCTAATTGCATGAGCTCTTGGATCAAAAGACGACAGGGGCGTCCGGGTGGCTTGGCGGTCTATTGTGTTGCCTACCGGCACGGGGATCGCAGGTTCGAATCCCCGTGTTACTTCCGGCTTTGTCGGGCGTCCCTACAGACACAATGGGCCGTGTCTGCGGCTGGGAAGCCGGATGTGGGTATGGGTCCTGGTCGGCTGGGGCGCCAGTTCGGGGGGACTGGGGGGGGAATAGCGTGATCCTCCCACGTGCTACGTCCTCACTGTCAGGTGAAAAGAAGCGGCTGGCGACTCCACGTGTATGGGAGGAGGCACGTGGTAGCCTGCAGCCCTCCCCGGATCAGCAGAGGGGGCGGAGCAGCGACCGGGACGGCTCGGAAGAGTGGGGTAATTGGCCGGACACAATTGGGGGGGGGAAACAAAGAAAAAGATGACGACTATCAAATGCTGAAGCAAAACAATTATACTGATTAGTTTTCAAGATGAAACCGATAAATAAAAGGTAGGGGACATTCCTTCTCGTTTTGTTTATTTATTTATTTTTTGCAGGATCACGTGCTGAAAACCATTAAAAACGGCCCAGCCTCCATTACACGTTGTTACATTAAAAGCACCGAGGAAACTGACAGGGTGGGTTGATGACTGGAAGCTGTTTCTGTGACAGTGAAGGCGCAGGTCGCATTTGAGATGGGGGGAAAAAGGGGGTCGGCACAAAACGTGTCACTGAGGGGGTCTTATTGTACGAAGTATTTCATTGAGAATTTACAAAAAGTATGAGATTGTATTTTCCATCCGTTATCATAGAAATACAAGTATCAGAACAAGCAGTCTCGTGTTACGTCCCAAAGACCCATTGGCTCATCTAAATATATCATACTGTGTATGTGTGTGTGTGGTGGTGGGGGGGGGCGTGTCACTGTGGTCCACGTGAGGACGACCACCCACAGTCTCGCTGTAATGTACCTTGGCTCTGGGAGAAGATGTCGGTGGCGGTGTCCCTCTCCCTGTCGGAGCATCTCGGGGGGACGGGGCAGAGCAGCTGAGGGTCCAGCTGGGGCAGGGTACTGACACTCAGGGTCAACGCCGGGTTAACAAACGCAGCTCTCATGTCGTCCATTTGCAGGGCGGAGGCGGGCTTGCTGTTCAGCAAGAGGATCTCGTCCCCTGCTCTCAAACCTGAGGACGGGCACAAGGGACAGAGACCACGGGAGGATCCGTCAGCATTGAAGAAGCTCCCGCAAGGGTGGCGCTCCCTTGTTGCTGCATATGTCACACTACACAGGACTTACTGACACGTGTGTCGCTGAGGGAGAATGAAGAAAAGCGAACCGCCTAGCTTGATAAAATCCTGACCGACACACTTGTTCAAAGCACAGCAGAAACCATCCGTGTGACGTCATTTCCTGACGATCTAGCCTCCTCAAACACAGCCTGGCCTTGTTTTCCTCAGTCTGCTTCTATAAGTTAAAAATGCCCACTTCCCTCCTTTTTTTGGCCCCGGGGCAAACACTGGATTGGACGGGTCAACCTGGAAAGTGCAAAGCTTGTCTCATCCTGCCCCTGTATGGCGCCACCGGAACAAATCGGTTTGACTCTGGCTCTCTAGCCCCGCCCCCTGACCACCTGTGCCCCGCTCTCCTAATTGACAATCAGCACTTAATTTACTAATCAAGTGGCAGCAAACATCATCCAGTAGAGCTGATTGGTTGTGACAGTTGGTAGGGAAGAGTGAAAGCTCTCCCGCGTGCACACGCGCGCGCACGCACGCACACACACGGCAGATCGAAGAAAGTTGAATCGGTTCATCTGGATACAAAGTTTCTTGACGGATACATTTTATCACTCGACTTCAGACCCCTTCAGTCCAGTCTAAACTGACTGCAGATTGTATCCACTTGTATCCAGATGAACTGGTTCAGCCTTCCTTGATTTTCTTACCTGGATTATTGAGCATGCACCTACACACACACACGCACTCGCACACGCACGCACGTGCACGCACGCACACACAGCAGTTTTTTTTCTTTTTTTGTAATGAGACCAGACTTAAAAATTTCATTTTAAACTATTTTCTCAAATGGAAAATGCGAGTATTCTCATATACGGCAATATATATATATCTTCATAATGCTCTGAAGACTCTGTACTACGTACACACCGAGGCTCACACACCGTAGTACACATTTAGCCCCAAGTTATGACCCACTTGTCTGGAATGTGAAATGTCAGCTGTGGCATAGAGACTTTATTGGACAGAGAGATAACCCCTTTGGCAATACCACTCTGTGTGTGTGTGTGTGTGTGTGTGTGTGTGAGCAGGGGGGGGAGGGGAAAAGGGAATCTCGTATATAAAGAGAGAGCCTTTGGGGCTCCTTGTCCAACGCTGGCCTGGTTTCTCCATGTACCCTCCAGTAGTTAAAGCACCATGGCTTTCACTCCCCATTCATTCTCCTCAGTCCACAGTCACAATGTAAGTACACGCACACACATACAGATTTATGCATGCGCACAAAGGCAGACAAAAAAAAAAAAAACCTTGTCTGACACAGTTAATTCTGTGACGCCGTGATATCGTGATATAAAAAATGGACGTCATGTGCTCACTGGCTGCCACGAGTGCTTTCTATCCAGGCTTCCCTATGGAGGAGGATAGGCAGTAGTACGGTCGTTTCCTCCGGCCATGGTGACAGCATGCTAGGCCCGCTGCGTTTACAATGCTAATGCACTGGAGGACGCAATCTCACACTTGAGTAACCTTGGGTCTGACTCTGGGCCAGAATAGCGGGGCACGTCATTTTCTATACATTAACGCCGCATCCACACGACCCCTCGTCGTTTCTCCGGCCCGTCGAATCTCTCCGGTTCTGTCAGACGATAGGGAGCCACGAGCCGGAGATCTGTAGACGCCGCTATAAGAGCGGCGGTCAAAAGCTGACAAATGAATGTTGTTGTTTTTTTTCTTTTCGCCTCCACCGCGTCTCGGTCCAACAAGTCTAGCTAGCCCTCGTCACCAACAGAAGGTCTGGTGGCTCTTCTGACTATGTCAGCTATGCTAACCTGCAGTCGCACCGGGCCGGCATGTGAAGAATCTGTCTGTCCAGAGCTGTGACGGGATGGCATGTCAGGTGTCTCTGGTATGTCAGGTGTCTCTGGTATGTCAGGTGTCTCTGGTATGTCAGGTGCTTGCTGTGTTTTGAATGATGCGAGGACGCGACACCAATACACACCTTTAGCTGAGGCCAGTCCTGCTGCTTTCACCTCCGTTATGTAAAGCTGCTGTGTTCCCGTATGATCCACCACCGCCACGGAAAACCCTACAGGGGGAGAGAGAGAGAGGGAGAGAGATCGATAGATAGAGAGAGGGGGGAGGGAGGGAGGGATAGATAGATATAGATGGATAGATGGAGGGAGGGATACATGGATGATGGATATATATATAAAGAGAGAGAGAATCTCCAGTCATTTTATGTAAAAACAACACGATTTGTTCCACGTACTGGTTACAGATGACTATGTGACCTGATTAATTGCGGACAAATGGCGCCAATTAATATGAAATACAGCCACACTGGGCCGTACCGCTATTGTCATTAATTAAGCCTGGCTGAGTAAAGTCCATCACTAAATCAATTTGATACACTCACTACATCATACAGTGGCGGGGAGTAAGTGGCCGGGTCAAACAGAGCGCGTGTCAGAGATAAAGCCGTACCATATCCCACAGCGCTGCACTCGGCTTTGTCGAAGCGGATCACCTTGGTCCTTTTGGGGCAAATCTCCATCTCTTTGTAGAGCTGCAATCACACAACAAGAGGTGCACTCGGCTGAGACATGTCCGGCGAGCAACGTGTCCTCTCGGCGGTCAAGGTCGTCCCGCCCCTCTTAACGAAGGACGGGCACATTCATATATTATTCAGGCTCTTTAACAGGGCAACTGACTGTGGAGGCTGTAGGAAATATTCATATATCATCAATAATACTATTATTAATAATAATATTATTATCAAAATATTAATATAATATTATTAATATGAACAATATTATTAACAATATTAGTATTAATATTAATAATAATATTATTATCAAAATATTAATATAATATCATTAATATGATCAATATTATTAACAATATTAGTATTATTATTAATAATAATATTATTATCAAAATATTAATATAATATCATTAATATGATCAATATTATTAACAATATTAGTATTAATATGAATGTTATTATCAAGATATTCATATGATATTGTCATTAATAATATTAATATTATTATTGATAATATCCATCCATCCATTATCTGAACCGCTTATCCTGCTCTCAGGGTGGCGGGGATGCTGGGGCCTATCCCAGCAGTCATTGGGGCGGCAGGCGGGGAGACACCCTGGACAGGCCGCCACACACACACACCTAGGGACAATTTAGCAATGCCGAGTCAGCTGACCTACACGTCTTTGGACTGTGGGAGGAAACCGGGTCAACGGGAGGAAACCCACACAGAACATGCAAACGCCATACAGAGGATGACCCGGGACGACCCCCAAGGTTGGACTACCCCAGGGGCTCGAACCCAGGACCTTGTTGCCGAGAGATGACCGCGCTAATGCCGCCGTGCTAATATCATTATTGATAATATCAATATTATTAAGGCTGTAAGAAATATTCATATATTATTAAGAGTATTCATATATGATTCAGGCTGTGTAACGGGGCGGTTGACTGTGGAGGCTGTAAGGCCAGCACGCAGGTCAGGTCTGCAGAGGCTGTGGGGCCTCGCTGAAGACGCTGACCTGACTTCACGGTCGCAGCTGTGTGTATGAAGTAAGAGACAGGCGCAGAGGCCCGCAGCACAGCTGGCGCTGTGGGGAAACTAAGAATGTAATGTTCTGAACCGGGGATAAAGGCCAGCGAATTGAGTCACTGATCGAAGAGGAGAGATGCAAAAAAAACAACATATGAAAGCCGAGCAAGAGAGAAAGAGAGGGGGAGACGAGGGGAAGTGATGAATAAGTGTTTGGGGGGAAAAGGGGGGCTGGTTATCCAGTGACAGTACAGAGATCCAGCTCAGTGTGTCGCCTGCAAAACACCGCCGCCAAGAGACGGGGGTTTCAGGTTCACGGCGGCTGAATCGTGCAGACACGAATCCTGTTTTCAATGGGCGCGAGGGTTTATATGAATAATAAGAAGCGGAAACAAAACATGCACACACACACACACACACACACACACACACATGGCAGAATCAGCATAAAATCCAATTCCGCACCCAACAAAAAAGTGTAGTGGCACAAATCGTGCACACGGAATACTACTTTGCATAATTTATGTCATACGCCGCCGTGCTCATTTTGCAGCCTGGGAATTTCATATGCATTGCAAATCATGTCCATAGCGAGTTCATGAAACATGCAGAGGCATGCATTCATATCGGCCCAGCATTTCAATTATAAATAAAATGCTTCAAACGGAGAAAAAAAAAAGGGGTCACGATCCCAAGACCTTTAATGCTCCTCTGACTCTGGTTCACAGCACAAGCGAGGCAGCTGGGAGGCTCGAACACACCCCCTTGCAAAACTTCACCGTCTCTGTGCTTAACACCCTTAATCATTTGATGTGTGTGTATTTAGACACTAGCAGAGGTGCCCGGCGTTGCCCGGGGAAAGTGAGGGCACCAAAACAACCGACACGATCCGTTTACGATATCATCGATGATGAAATATAGGATAATTTATGATATGATACAAGGGATGAACGAATGTCGACTAAACGAATCTTATTAACGAAAATTACCAAATGTCATAATTTTCAATCCATTCATCAAGTGTGTATTAATCGCTCCGTGCTCCAGCGCCTTGGGGTAAACTATGTCACGTGCCCTCAGGCGAGCATTGACAGTGTTGGGTGTCGTGCCTCCCTTGACCACTGGAAGGATCTGCCGAAAGTCTCCACAAAGCATCGTTGGAACGCCTCTTTCGCAATTAAATCCGATTTTGTACTTGTGGTTTTTGAAATATTTTTCAAGCTGGGCAATCCTTGGAAGGTGCTGATTCTAACGATACCTTTCTTTTTGTTCTACGATGAATATTTCTGGAGTTTTAAGCGAACATACAAACATACACTCTTGTTTTCTATATTACAGCAGAATTAATTGTGGTGTTGTGCAGTACTGCAGACTGTGTGGACTGCACGTGTACTCACCAGATCTGAGATTTCCTCCTCAGGTTTGGGAACATACAGCAGCGCCCGGCCCTCCACACACACTGTCAGCCGGAGGTAGTGGTGGGACGGGTCCAGTTTATGAGCCTGCGGGGAGAAGGAGAGCAGCAGGATGAAGACACATAGTCTTTTGCAATACACAGCTGCTAATTCAGGAAATAACAATGCGGGGGGGTTTTTTTTCTGATTAAACTTTAATTGTTCCAGCAATAACGAGCGAAGAATGGTTACAACTTAACAGATTTGCTTTTGCTGTTGGAATGACATGGAAATCCATGTATTTGTACTTTCATGTGATTTCATTTTGGATTTCAACGTTCTAACGATACATTCACTAGAATATATGGGTAAAAAGGCCGAATGTACACATGTATTCAGTCATGCATGGCCAGTTACATATGTGCATCATACTCGTAGAGATTAGGCGCTCCAGTTGCTTCTCACATGCTTAACACACACACACAGACAAACACATGCATGCACACACACACACTAGCACCACTAGCACACATGCAAAAGGGCACACACACACATACAAGGAATACTTCATACAAGTGTGTCACTAGTCTCTTGGATGTAGACATACTATGATAAACTATAAGGAGTTATTCAGTATGCACTAGTGTATCTGAAATGCTGGTATAAATGGTGGTATATACTGGTATGAATGCTGGTATATATTGGTATAGATGCTGGTATACATTGGTATAGATGCTGGTATATATTGGTATAGATGCTGGCATACATTGGTATAGATGCTGGTATATATTGGTATAAATGCTGGTATATATTGCTATAGATGCTGGTATATATTGGTATAGATGCTGGTATAAATGGTGGTATATATTGGTATAGATGCTGGCATACATTGGTATAGATGCTGGT
>JAJHIY020001267.1:0-28127 GCA_022114975.2 Lampris megalopsis
CACGACACGACGATGTTGCATTGTGGTCAGGCATAAGCACACAATGCCTGCCGCACAGGCAATGCGAACCGAGGTGAGTAGCGCAGACCACAACGCTGGCTGGTGAAAAATAACCATCGGGTTGTTGACCAGCCCGTCTGCAATAACGGCCATAAGCGGTGGCAACAGTAGCAGTAATGCCAGAATGATCACCGCGCTATCCAGTACCCGGGCTGCCAGGTTGTCCTGTGGATCCCGCCAGGTTGCATTCTGGCTCTCTCCGGGAGAAAAAGCCTGAGTCATTTTTTGGCTCAATAAGACAAGGCCAAAACAGCACAACATCTGGATCAGTGCCAGGCAGGCGGCTTTGGCGGGATCAAAATCAAAACTCAGTGCCTGGTAAATAGCCAGCTCAATGGTTGTAGCTTGTGGGCCGCCACCCAATGCCAGTACCGTGGCAAAACTGGCGAAACACAGCATAAAGATGAGTGCGCCTGCTGGAAATATCTGGCGTTGCATCCAGGGCCACTCTACCAGGCGGAAAAAGTACCAGCCGCGCATATTCAGTTGTGCGGCAAGTAGTCGCTGTTCAACAGGGATATTTTCCAAAGACTGGAGCAGCAAACGCGTGGCTAAAGGCAGATTAAAAAAGACATGGGGCCAGCAAAATACCCTGCAGCCCATAAGGCGTGAATGACCACTTCAGACCTGACAATTCAAAAACAGTGCTTAACCAGCCTTCGCGGCCATACACACTCAGAATCCCAAAGACGGCTACCAGGACGGGCAAAACCAGTGTCATGGCACATAAACGCAGTAAGAGTTGCCGGCCTGGGAAACGACGACGGTAGAGTGCTCGCGCCAGTAATATTGCAGGGAGAACAGACAGCAAGGCAGACAAAGAAGCCTGGAAGAACGAAAACCTCACCACATGCCACAACCATGGGTCGTGTAGCAGTGCGCTGTAGTCTGTCTGTGGCGCATGTAGCCATAAAGCGCCAAAAGCCGCCAGAGCGACAATGCAAATCGCTCCGGCGGCTATCAGGCCGGGCCATAACCAGCCCGGAATTAATGGCTGACGGCTTGCTGCCATTGGCTAATCCATGCTGCCCGGTTTTGTTCTACCTGTTCAGGCGTAAACACCAGGCTGGTGGTGGGTTTAACCAGTTGATTAAAGGCTTCCGGAACCGCTACATGGCTTACCGGATACATCCAGTTGCCAGTGGGGATTGTTTTTTGGAACGCATCACACGACACGACGATGTTAAACTGCTTCGCCAGTTCCGGGTGCGGACTGTTGGCAAGGCGGGCAGCGACTTCCACCTGCATATACTGCCCTTCGCTGAAACCTGCGGCCGCATAATTATCTTTTTTCTCTTCAATAATGTGATACGCCGGTGATGTGGTGTAACTCAGAACCAGGTCGCTCTCACCCTTGAGGAATAGCCCATAAGCTTCACTCCAGCCTTTGGTTACTGTCACTGTCTTTTTAGCCAGTTTTTGCCAGGCTTCCGGTGCCTTGTCGCCGTAGACCTTCTGCATCCACAGCAACAGCCCCAGGCCAGGTGTACTGGTTCGTGGGTCTTCATAAATCACTTTCCACTGCTGTGGGCTTTCAACCAGTTCTTTCAGGCTGTGTGGTGGGTTGTGCAGTTTGTTCTTGTCGTAGACAAATGCAAAATAACCATAATCAAAAGGGATAAATGTATCGTCTGACCAGCCGCCAGGTAAGGCCAACGGAGGCAGGGTGATATCTGCTTTGGCAAACAGCCCGGTGTGACGGGCGGCAGTTATCAGGTTATTATCAAGACCCAGGACAATGTCTGCTTTGCTTTTTTTCCCTTCCATACGCACGCGGTTGAGCAGTGATACGCCGTCTTCCAGCGCAACATATTTCAGATCGCAACCGCATTGTGCTTCAAAGGCTTTCTTGATTGCCGGGCCAGGGCCCCAGTCAGCAGAAAATGAGTCGTAGGTATAAACGGTGAGAGTAGGTTTAGCGAGGACAGGCGCAGCGGCCAGTACCAGTAGAGCCAGTAATTTTTTTAACACTTTGCACTCCTGAAAAAGGGTGGCAAAGGATTTTGAGAACGGCCTCAAATCCCTACGCCGGTATTATCCGGGTCAGGTTCGACGGGTATTATCTCAGCGCCTGGTATCCAGGGCACCCCGTTGAGAACGGCTCATTGTAATGATTTGCCTGGCATTATTAAAGAACATGTTGGGTTAGTTTTCTGGTGGCGCAAACCAGGCGGATTTGAAGTCGAACCACCCCAGCGTATTCATCCGCAACCCTCGCATGCTGCGCTGCCCCTGAATAGTGAGCCAGTGGTGAATCAGTGGCAGTATATGTTGTTGTTCGACACACTGGCGTGCCCACCGGGCCGCATTCAGCTCGCCTGTGCGCCATTGCTGGTGGGCTTCTTTCATGGCGATGCCCAACCCTTTGTTCAGCAGGGGAATTTCGTACAGATGAGCAAAGACCGAGTAATCCAGCGGCAGTGTGAAATTGGCGCTGTTAAGCCAAATATCGCTGTGCACATCGCCATTAAACCAGTCGTTATAGCTGATTTCCTGTATCACCAGGTGGATGCCGTGTTGTGCCAGGCGTTTACTGATAATGTCGCTCAGTGTGCGGTGTTCTATGTGGTCGGCATAAAATGTGAGCGTAAGGCTGGTCAGGCCTTCTGGTTTGCCACACTCCGTGCTGGCTGGAGTGTGGTGCCAGCGGGGCAGTAAACCCCAGGCTGGAAACCACAGGCGATGATATTGAGGGCCGCTGTCAGCCAGAATATTTACGGGTGAAAGTACCTGGCTCAGCCATGCCCTTACATGCGGGTTTGCGCCATGTTTTGAGCGCTGGTCAAACAACAGGTAATAGCAGCCTTCTTCCAGGCGGCTTTCTTCGGCTTTTTCACTCTGGCTGCCATCTTCGAGAAATACACCACAGCTCATGTCTTCACCGATTTCGGGCAACACCCAAATATTGACTTCATCAATCAGCGCGCGGAAGCCAAAGTAGTCATCAAATGCCTGAATACTGAGCTGGCTGGTATTATTGCGTGTAACAGAATAAGGCCCTGTTCCGGTTGGATGGGTGGCGAAATGCGGCAATGACTCCCATTCCCGGGGCAAAATCATCGCGGAAACCCCCGCCATCAACCAGGGCAGCCAGTTATCAGGCTCGTGAAGTATGATATCCAGCGTCCAGTTGGTCGGCGAGGATATACGGGCAATATGCTCATACAAAGGTTGCTGGTTAACCCGGTTCAGTGAATACAGTACATCGGCCATTTCGAGTTCACGCCCGTGGTGAAAATGTACTCCGGGACGTAAAAAAAAGCGCCAGTGGCAAGGTGATAATTGCTGCCAGTGGTGAGCAATGTCTGCTTCCAGTTCCCCATTTTCCTCATTTATTCGCGTCAGCCCATTGAATATTTGCCGCACAATATGAGTTTCGGAACGGCGCAGTGGTGTGCCGGGTAATAAATTCAGCAGTGGGCGATAATAAAGAACCCGCAGAATATGGCGCCCCTGGCGGAAGCTGCGCCCCAGGTGTGAGAGCAACATCTTTTTGACTTCATCTTTATCGCCAACGATTTGTACCAATTGGTCAACCCTGTCCTGCTCCAGTAAGTCTTCCGCCCGCTGTTGCTGAAGAGATAAACCCGTATAGATAAATGCCAGCTGTGAACGTTTGCCGCGCCCGGCCTCTGCTTCCCATGTCAGCCAGCCTTTTGCCTGCATGGCATTGAGCAGAGTACGCATATGGCGCCGCGAGCAATTGAGCAGGGTGGAAAGATCATGCAGCGTTGTGGACTGAGGCTGGCCGTCACAACATTGCCATAACCGGATGAACTGCTGCTGCAAGCGTGTTGATGCCATAAAAGAGGAACTCCGGACGAAAACTCATCAATTTATCTTTCCCTATATTACGCCAATACTGTTTCGTGATGAAAGCGAGGTGACTTATGAAGCGTTCCTTTGCAGAGCAGTTTTATTTGGCTTTTTTTACTGCAACACGGCGTGTTTCTGGTTCATGGCTGGCCTGCCTTGACCCTCAACAGCGTGTGCAGATGCTTGATGAACTCATGCAGTGGCAGTGTTCGTATCCTTGTGTTTGGCACAGACATCATCGTTCTCATCAAGTGTGACTGAGTATTGGTGCTTTTAACCAACCAGCGGCAATCGTGCTGCTGGTTTTTTTCGTTTAAAATCTACCCGGCTATGGGCGTTTTGTTCACAGGAAATAATAAAAGGACCTATGAGATGCATTGGCTGATTACGCAGGGAAGGCATTTAAACTCGGTATTACTGGCGTTTATGGCTGTCGCGTTCATGCTGGGGGTGGCAGGCGCGCTGCAGGCACCCACACTGAGTTTGTTTCTGAGCAAAGAAGTAGGGGTGACCTCATTCTGGGTCGGCCTGTTTTACACAGTCAATGCTGTGGCACGACGGTATTGCGGTCAGCATGATTCTGGCAAAACGTTCAGACCGGACGGGCGATCGCCGTAAACTCATTATTTTCTGTTGTCTGATGGCCGTCGCCAACAGTCTGGTTTTCGCCTTCAATCGCCATTACCTCACGCTGATAACCCTTGGTGTCTTTCTTGCCGCGCTGGCCAATACCACCATGCCACAAATTTTTGCTCTGGCGCGCGAATACGCGGATAACTCAGCCAGAGAAGTGGTGATGTTTAGTTCTATTATGCGTGCCCAGCTTTCACTGGCCTGGGTGATAGGACCGCCGTTGTCATTTATGCTGGCGTTGAAATTTGGTTTTACCACCATGTTTTTATCTGCCGCGGGTATTTTTGTTGTTGGAGCATTACTGGTGACATTTTGCCTGCCTTCTGTCCCCCGGGTATTTGGCCCGGAGAACCAGGCCGTTGCGGCCGTCAGTGGCTGGAAAAACCCCAATGTGCGGCGGTTATTTATAGCTTCTATGCTGATGTGGACCTGCAACACGATGTATATCATTGACATGCCGTTATGGATAACCAGTGTTCTTGGGTTGCCCGAAGCACTGGCCGGTGCATTAATGGGGACGGCGGCGGGTCTTGAAATACCGGCAATGATCCTTGCTGGTATGGTTGTAAAGCGTATTGGTAAACGCCGGATGATGGTGCTCGCTGTTGCTGCCGGGGTGGTATTCTATGGCGGGTTATTGCTGTTCCCTACACGTAATGCTTTGATTGTATTGCAACTGTTTAACGCGATTTTTATCGGGATTGTGGCAGGTATCGGTATGCTCTGGTTTCAGGATCTGATGCCCGGGAAAGCGGGGTCCGCCACTACCCTGTTCACTAACAGTATTTCTACCGGTGTGATCCTCGCAGGGGTATTACAGGGTTCACTGGCGCAGCAGTTTGGCCACGGGAGTGTCTACTGGGGTATTCTGGTGTTGAGTATTCTGGCCCTGGGACTGACCTGCCGGGTAAAAGATGTGTGAGCGGTTGTGCCGGGTTACAGGCAGGCAATGGCACCATCAACCATCAGGAGCCATTGCCTGTATTACTGTTTATAACCTGTAAGGCTTAACGCATAAACGCAGGCTGGTTAGTTTCGTAAGCCGCGATAGCATCTTCATGCTGTAACGTCAGGCCAATGCTGTCCAGCCCGTTCAGCATGCAATGACGGCGGAAACCATCAATGCTGAATGACCAGGTTTTATCACCCGCCTGAACAGTTTGCGCTTCCAAATCCACTGTGAATGTCATGCCCGGGTTTTCCTGCACCATGGTGAACAGGGTATCGACATCCTGCTCACTCAGGGCAACGGGCAACAGTTGGTTGTTGAATGAGTTGCCATAAAAGATATCGGCGAAGCTCGGGGCAATAACAACTTTGAAGCCGTAATCGGTCAGTGCCCAGGGCGCATGTTCACGGGACGAACCGCAACCAAAGTTCTCACGAGCCAGCAGAATAGACGCGCCCTTATAAACCGGTTTGTTCAGCACAAAGTCCGGGTTGGGCTCCTGACCTTTATCATCCAGAAAACGCCAGTCATTAAACAGGTGTGCACCAAAGCCGGTGCGGGTTACCTTCTGCAAAAATTGTTTGGGAATAATTGCGTCGGTATCGACATTTGCCGCGTCTAACGGGACCACAATGCCTGTGTGACAAACAAATTTCTCAGCCATGGTTTTCCCCTTATTTCAGTGTGCGGATATCAGCAAAGTGACCGGTAATGGCTGCCGCTGCAGCCATTGCCGGGCTAACCAGGTGAGTACGCCCACCGCGTCCCTGGCGACCTTCAAAGTTACGGTTACTGGTGGATGCACAACGTTCGCCGGGATTCAGGCGGTCATTGTTCATTGCCAGGCACATTGAGCAGCCAGGTAAGCGCCATTCAAAACCGGCTTCAAGGAAGATTTTGTCCAGACCTTCGGCTTCAGCCTGCGCTTTAACCGGGCCAGAGCCTGGCACAACCATGGCAACCACACCCGGAGCCACTTTATGGCCTTGTGCAACTGCTGCGGCAGCGCGCAGGTCTTCGATACGTGAATTAGTGCATGAGCCGATAAAGACTTTATCAATAGCGACTTCAGTCAGAGGTATGCCAGACTTCAGCCCCATATAAGCCAGCGCTTTTTCGGCAGACGCTCGCTCGACCGGGTCAGAAAAGCTTTCTGGCGCCGGGATGTTATCGGTAATAGAAATGACCTGACCTGGGTTGGTACCCCAGGTAACCTGAGGTGCGATTTCCGCTGCATCCAGGGTCACTATGGTGTCAAATTGCGCACCGTCGTCGGTTTTCAGGGTGCGCCACCAGGCTACTGCGGCATCCCAGTCTTTTTCTGTGGGAGCAAACTGGCGGCCTTTAACATAATTGAAGGTGGTGTCATCCGGCGCAACCAGCCCGGCTTTGGCACCCATTTCAATCGCCATGTTACACAGTGTCATACGGCCTTCCATGCTTAAGGCTTCGATGGCTGCGCCGCAAAATTCAACAACGTGACCGGTGCCACCAGCACTGCCAGTTTTGCCAATAATCGCCAGAACAATATCTTTCGCGGTAATACCTGGAGCCGCCTGGCCGGTTACTTCAATTTTCATGGTTTTGGCGCGGCCTTGTTTCAGCGTTTGTGTCGCCAGAACATGCTCAACTTCTGAGGTACCAATACCAAACGCCAGTGCACCAAATGCGCCGTGGGTAGCTGTGTGGGAATCGCCGCAAACAATCGTCATCCCGGGCAGTGTAATCCCTTGCTCTGGGCCCATAACATGGACAATCCCCTGGAATGCATGATTCAGGTCGTACAGTTCCACGCCAAACTCTTTACAGTTTTTCATCAACTCCTGCATCTGAATGCGGGCCATTTCGCCACTGGCGTTGATGTCTTTAGTTTGAGTGGAGACGTTGTGATCCATCGTGGCAAATGTCTTACCCGGCTGGCGCACCTGGCGCCCATGGGCGCGCAGACCATCAAAAGCTTGTGGTGACGTGACTTCATGCACCAGGTGACGGTCAATATACAGTAATGGGGTTTCACCCTGGGCTTCGTAAACGATGTGTGCATCGAATAACTTTTGATATAACGTTTTTGCCATGATTACACCCCCTGGGCTACATAGTGGGCAATTTTATCGCCCATTTCATCGGTACCCAGCGCAATAGTATCCCGTGCCAGGTCTGCTGTGCGGAAACCTTCTTCCAGAACACGATTGACCGCATTTTCAATTGCTGTTGCTGCATCATTTGCATCCAGGCTGTAGCGGAGCAGTAATGACAACGAGAGGATCTGAGCAATTGGGTTGGCGATATTTTTGCCAGCGATGTCAGGCGCAGAACCCCCTGCGGGTTCGTATAAACCAAATCCTTCTTCATTCAGGCTGGCGGAAGGCAACATCCCCATCGAGCCAGTGATCATTGCGCACTCGTCAGACAGAATGTCGCCAAACAGGTTGGAGCACAGCAATACATCGAATTGTGCCGGGTCTTTGATTAACTGCATGGTGGCGTTATCGATATACATATGCGACAGCTTCACATCCGGGTAAGACTGTGCAATTTCAGTCACGATTTCACGCCACATGACTGAGGTTTGCAGCACGTTAGCCTTATCAATAGAGGTGACAATACCGCGGCGTTTACGCGCTGATTCAAAGGCAATACGTGCAATGCGCTCGATTTCAAAGCGGTAATAGACTTCGGTATCAAATGCTTTTTCATGAACACCGCTACCTTCACGGCCTTTTGGCTGACCAAAGTAGATGCCGCCAGTTAGTTCACGCACACACAGGATATCAAAGCCTTTTTGCGCAATGTCTTCACGCAGCGGACAAAAACTTTCCAGCCCGGCGTATAATTTAGCCGGACGCAGGTTGCTGAATAATTTGAAGTGTTTACGTAAGGGCAATAATGCGCCACGTTCAGGTTGTTCCGCAGGGGGCAGATGTTCCCATTTCGGCCCACCAACTGAACCAAATAAAACAGCATCAGCCTGTTCGCAACCTTCAATTGTTGCTGTAGGGAGCGGGGTGCCGTGGCGGTCAATCGCCGCGCCGCCGACATCATATTCACTGGTGGTAATCTGTAAATCAAAACGATGGCGGACAGCTTCCAGTACCTTCATTGCCTGAGCCATGACCTCAGGGCCAATACCATCTCCGGGTAAAACTGCAATATGATGATTCTTTGACATGTCACATGGTTTCCTGGTTGTGTTCTTTATTTTGTGCTTTGCGTTGCAATTCTTTTTCGACTTCACCGGCGCGCCAGATGCTGTTCAGCACATGAACCATCGCTTTGGCAGAAGATTCGACAATATCTGTCGCGAGGCCCACACCGTGGAAACGACGGCCATTATGGTTAACGACAATATCTACCTGGCCCAGCGCGTCTTTACCCTGACCTTTGGCACTTAACTGATATTTCACCAGTTCAATGTCGTATTCAGAAATGCGGTTGATTGCCTGGTAGACGGCATCGACCGGACCGTTACCTGTCGCGGCTTCTGCTTTTTCTTCTTCACCACAAAATAATTTGACCGAAGCGGTAGCCATCACACTGGAGCCAGACTGGACACTAAAGTAATCCAGACGGAAGTGTTCGGGCTCTTCTTGTTGTTTATTGATAAATGCCAGCGCTTCCAGGTCGTAATCAAATACCTGGCCTTTTTTATCTGCCAGTTTCAGGAAGGCGGAGTACAGGTTATCCAGGTTGTAATCTGTTTCCTTGTAACCCATTTCTTCCATGCGGTGTTTTACTGCCGCACGCCCTGAGCGTGAAGTCAGGTTTAACTGGATTTGGTTCAGGCCAATGGATTCTGGCGTCATGATTTCGTAGTTTTCGCGGTTCTTCAGTACACCATCCTGGTGGATGCCGGAAGAGTGCGCGAAAGCATTTGCGCCAACCACTGCTTTATTCGCTGGAACTGGCATGTTACACAGCTGGCTGACGGTCTGGCTGGTACGCCAGATTTCCTGATGGTTAATGTTGGTGTGCAGGTCGAGCATTTTTTGGCGTACTTTGATAGCCATAATGACTTCTTCCAGCGCACAGTTACCGGCACGTTCACCAATACCATTAATGGTGCCTTCAACCTGACGGGCTCCCGCATGGACAGCGGCCATTGCATTACCTACGGCCAGGCCCAGGTCGTCATGGGTATGTACGGAAATAATCGCTTTATCAATATTTGGTACGCGCTCGTACAGTGAGCTGATGATATTGCCGAATTCATGGGGCAGCGTGTAGCCAACGGTATCAGGAATATTAATCGTGCGGGCTCCGGCGTTGATGGCCGCTTCTACAACGCGCGCCAGGTCGTCAATTGGGGTACGTCCGGCATCTTCACAAGAAAATTCCACGTCATCGGTATAATTACGCGCCCGTTTGACCATATATACCGCGCGTTCAATCACTTCCGGCAGGGTGCTGCGCAGTTTGGTGGCGATATGCATTGGCGAAGTGGCGATGAACGTGTGAATACGGAAGGCCTCTGCCACTTTCAGCGCTTCTGCCGCAACATCAATATCTTTTTCAACACAGCGAGCCAGACCACATACTCTGCTGTTTTTGATGCTACGGGCAATGGTCTGAACTGACTCAAAATCACCCGGTGAAGAAACGGGAAAACCAACTTCCATTACATCGATGCCCATACGCTCCAGAGCGAAGGCGATTTGCAGCTTTTCTTTTACACTCAGACTGGCCTGTAATGCCTGTTCACCGTCACGTAAAGTTGTATCGAAAATAACGACTTGCTGGTTCATTGATTCCATCCTGTCTGATTTATTTCGCCATTACGCCGGATATAAAAAAACCCGCGCATCGGCGGGGGTTTAGTTTCTTATGGGGCTTGATTAACCTTAAGCAGCGCCCACCAGTCTACCGCGCACAGTATCTGCGAGAAGTAGTAGAACTAGTAGACGAGCGAAACGTGTCATGTGATCAAACCTCCGTAATCGAATGCATTAAGTGGTAACCGATATAAAACGCCATGTCAACTTTTTGTCTCAGAAGAACGCTTGATTGATGAAAGGTATTAAGGAATTTCCTGGGTGATAATTCTGCTTTTTACCTGATGTTGTATATGGTTGTGCTAAAAGTCACGTTTCTCATGATAGTTTATATTTTTTCCCTGGTGGTTTAATGCACGGGAATTTCGTGCAATTTGTTCGGTGATAAATGATTAGTCACCCGGCGAACAACATGCCTGTGCTGTTGAGTAATGTTAATGAATGAAGGAAACGGGGCACAGTCAGAGGGAGACAGATGATGGTCCGGCTTTTGTCATAAAGCGTAAACATTAATTCATGGAGTGAACAATGCCAGAAAAAATTATCATTAAGCGACGGTCCGAGGAAGATATTAATATTCGGTTAAAAGATAAGCTTGATCTGAATTTAATTCCCATTTTTTCGGCTGTTATGCAACGCCGCAATATTACCAAAGCAGCGCAGGTTTTAGGAATGTCGCAACCTGCGGTGAGTAATGCAATCTCAAAGCTGAAGAAGACCTTTGGTGACCCATTGTTTGTGCGCCAGGGGCGGGGGATTGAGCCCACCCTCAGGGCTTTCCAACTGGAGGCTGAGTTTCGCCAGGCACTCTTTTTGATTCATAACGTATTTCCCCCAGCGCATTTCGAGCCTTTTAAAAGTTCACGGACATTTACTTTGGTGCTGCAAAGCCCACTCGACACTTTGTTTTTCACAAAGATTTATCAGTACATTTGTCATCATGCTCCCGGTATTCGGTTGAATGTTCGCTCCAGCGAAAGCAGCTATACCCAGGACGGCAACCATGTTGATTTCACGATTAGTTACGAACCCGTCACAGGGGAAAACATTTTTAACCAGTTGTTATTTGAGGATGAAATGGTTTGTGTGGCAAAGAAGACATGGGGCCAGAATTTATCGTTGATGACGGAATCCGCTTTTTATCGCGCAAGGCACGCTGTGGTCTCTTTAAAAAATAGCGGTTCCTTCAGTGCTATTTGGTATGACACGCCGCTCAAACGCAGTGCAATTGTCCACCAGGGTCAGTGCCTGTTTAGCCTGCTTGAGGTGGTGTCCCGAACGAATCTGGTTGCTATTATGCCAACCTGGATTACCCGGCGCTGGCATAACGGTCCAGAGGTAATTCACTTAACACTTCCTTTACCGGTAAAAAAACGCGCTTGTTATTTAACAGGTTACACAACTAATCTGGATGATCCAGGGTTCCGCTGGATGCTGGATACATTAACCAGAATTTGCCAAAAACCCTGAAATAAGAAAGAAGAGTATTACTGTGCTTTGCTTTTATCGTGCTAAATCACCCGCTGCGTTAACATTTTTTTTATCAATCTATTGTTAACATAATTACTCATAACGCCAGCTTATGGATAGAGTAATAAACCATTGGTGCGTTACTTTATGGTGAATTATCAATGTTGGGTTGCGGGTTCGATGATGAATGGGTATTTGCCTGCTCAATTTTCTCCAGTTATTTTAGAAAGTCTGATAATAATTTTTATAGGTGCAGTGTGCTGCACCCAATGACGAACAGAAATGAATTCTGGCGTCGTGGCGTTAACCACAGCCTGGAGGCAAACCATGGAGATGTTGTCTGGAGCCGAGATGCTTGTCCGATCGCTTATCGATCAGGGCGTGAAGCAAGTATTTGGCTACCCTGGTGGAGCAGTGTTGGATATCTATGATGCACTGCATACCGTTGGTGGAATTGAGCATGTACTGGTTCGCCATGAGCAGGCTGCGGTACACATGGCTGATGGTCTGGCGAGAGCGACAGGCGAGGTGGGGGTGGTTCTGGTCACTTCCGGACCTGGTGCGACAAATGCAATTACAGGTATTGCCACCGCATACATGGATTCTATCCCTTTAGTGGTGCTTTCTGGTCAGGTAGCGAGCTCACTAATAGGTTACGATGCCTTCCAGGAGTGCGATATGGTGGGGATCTCGCGCCCGGTGGTTAAACACAGCTTCCTGGTTAAACAAACAGAAGATATTCCTGGGATTCTGAAAAAAGCATTCTGGCTGGCCGCCTCTGGTCGCCCCGGTCCAGTGGTAGTGGATTTACCGAAAGATATTCTTAATCCGGCTAAAAAGTTGCCTTATGTGTGGCCGGACAGCGTCAGTATGCGTTCCTATAACCCAACAACCCAGGGGCACAAAGGGCAGATCAAGCGTGCTCTGCATACGCTGTTAGCGGCGAAAAAACCGGTCTTTTATATCGGCGGTGGCGCGATCACCGCGGGTTGCTCTGACGAAATTAAAACCCTGGCTGAAAACTTAAATGTGCCGGTTGTTTCATCTTTGATGGGGCTGGGGGCATTTCCGGGCACGCATCGCCAGGCGTTGGGTATGTTGGGTATGCATGGTACCTATGAAGCTAATATGACAATGCATAATGCTGATGTGATTTTCGCGGTTGGGGTGCGTTTTGATGACCGAACCACCAACAACCTGGAAAAGTATTGCCCTAATGCCACCGTGTTGCATATTGATATTGACCCGGCCTCTATTTCAAAAACAGTACCAGCAGATATCCCTATTGTTGGTGATGCGAAAGTTGTTCTGCAACAAATGATTGAACTGAGCGGGGCGGAAAAGCAAAGTCAGCCACTGGACGATATCCGTGACTGGTGGCAGCAGATTGAACTCTGGCGGGCGAGACACTGCCTGGAATATGACAAAGCCAGCGATGCCATCAAACCACAGGCGGTGATTGAAGCTGTTTACCAACTGACCCGGGGAGAGGCGTATGTCACCTCTGACGTTGGTCAGCACCAGATGTTTGCCGCTTTGTATTACACCTTCGATAAACCACGTCGCTGGATTAACTCCGGTGGGCTGGGAACTATGGGGTTTGGTTTACCCGCTGCCCTGGGGGTGAAGATGGCTTTGCCTGATGAAACCGTAGTGTGTATTACGGGGGATGGCAGCATCCAGATGAATATTCAGGAGCTGTCTACTGCGCTGCAATACAATTTGCCGGTATTGGTAGTCAACCTGAACAACCGCTTTCTGGGCATGGTTAAGCAGTGGCAGGACATGATTTATTCGGGCCGCCATTCCCAGTCTTATATGGCATCTTTGCCTGACTTTGTTCGTCTGGCAGAAGCTTATGGACATATTGGTATTCAGATAACCAAACCCGAAGAACTGACCAGTCAACTTCAGGTGGCTCTGGAGCATGTACAACAAGGCCGGTTAGTCTTTGTCGATGTTTCCGTCGATGGAACAGAACACGTCTACCCGATGCATATTCGCGGTGGCGGCATGGACGAAATGTGGCTGAGCAAAACGGAGAGGACTTAATTATGCGTCGTGTATTATCGGTTCTGCTGGAAAATGAATCCGGCGCATTATCCCGCGTGGTGGGGCTGTTTTCCCAGCGCGGCTACAACATTGAAAGCCTGACCGTGGCACCAACGGACGATCCAACATTGTCACGCATGACCATTCAAACGGTGGGTGATGAAAAAGTTCTTGAGCAAATTGAAAAGCAATTGCACAAACTTATCGATGTTTTGCGGGTCAACGAATTGAGCCAGGGGCCATGCGTTGAACGAGAAATTATGCTGGTGAAAGTGCAGGCGACAGGCTACGGGCGCGAAGAGGTGAAGCGCAGTACAGAAATCTTTCGTGGGCAAATTATTGATGTCACGCCGTCGTTGTACACCGTCCAGCTTGCCGGTACCAGTGATAAGCTGGACGCATTCCTTGCCACTATTCGTGATGTGGCAAAAATCGTTGAGGTTGTGCGCTCCGGTGTAGTGGGCTTATCGCGCGGTGATAAAATCATGCGCTAAGTGGCTGGTATTGTCACTGTAACCCGGCGCAAGTGCCGGGTTTTTCTTTTTTTTAACACAGTAATGTGAGCCAGAAAAACAATTAAAGGTGTTATTATTGTGCGCGCAACCTTAACAGGATTAATCTATAACCCTGAATTCGGTGTGATATTGCCGTATCAGGCTGTCTGGCAAGTACACTCACTGATGCCGGTTCGGTTGTTCTGTGCGGATTGCTGGTGGTGAGGTATCACCCATGTTATTCAGGTTTCAGGGTGTTGAAGTATCTAAATCGTTAAGGGGCAAGAGTGAAACTGGACGAAATTGCACGCCTTGCGGGTGTGTCGCGTACCACTGCAAGCTATGTCATCAATGGTAAGGCTCGTCAGTATCGGGTGAGCGAAAAAACCGTTGAGAAAGTGATGGCAGTGGTCAGGGAATATAATTACCACCCTAATGCGGTTGCGGCAGGTTTGCGGGCGGGGCGAACTCGTTCTATTGGCCTGGTTATTCCCGACCTGGAGAATACCAGCTACACGCGAATTGCGAATTATCTTGAACGGCAGGCGCGTCAGCGTGGTTATCAATTGCTGATCGCTTGCTCAGAAGATCAGCCCGATAATGAAATGCGTTGTATTGAGCACTTACTGCAACGCCAAGTAGATGCCATTATCGTTTCCACATCATTACCGCCAGAACACCCTTTTTACCAGCGTTGGGTAAACAGCGATTTCCCTATTGTGGCCCTGGACAGAGCTCTGGATAGAGAACACTTCACCAGCGTTGTCGGTGCCGATCAGGATGATGCCGAAATGCTGGCGCGTGAATTACGTAAGTTTCCGGCCAATAAAGTGCTTTATCTGGGCGCTCTACCGGAACTCTCTGTCAGCTTCTTGCGCGAACAAGGGTTTCGTATTGCATGGGCGGATGACTCTCGCCAGGTCGATTTCCTGTATGCTGATAGCTATGAGCGCGATAATGCCGCACAACTATTTGAAAAATGGCTGGAAACCCATGACATGCCGGAAGCGTTGTTCACGACTTCATTTGCGCTCCTGCAGGGCGTGATGGATGTGACGTTGCGCCGTGAAGGAAAGCTCCCTTCAGATCTCGCAATTGCCACATTTGGCGATAACGAACTACTGGATTTTCTGCAATGCCCGGTACTGGCTGTTGCACAGCGCCATCGTGATGTGGCTGAGCGTGTGTTGGAGTTGGTGCTGGCGAGTCTGGATGAACCACGTAAGCCGAAGCCGGGTTTAACGCGTATTCGCCGTAATCTCTATCGCCGCGGCAGCCTTAGCCGCTACTAATCAAAATAACAGCAGCCATACCTGGCTGCTGTTATTATAAGAAAACTCTTAGTTCTGCTTTTTGTTATTCATTTTTCCAGCCCGATTTGGAACAATCCGAATATTGATATTGTATTAATTTGTTACAGCTGTTTTGCTCGCTGAATGTATAGGATTATTCCATCAGCATTTTTATGCTGTTTCAGGGGGATGTTTTTTTATCCTGTACCACTTAACTCCTGCTGTTAACCTCCCTCTGTTTGCCGTAAAATGCCGCCCAGGTCGCAAACTGAATAGTTTATTTGCAATTTGGTTGTATTTGTTGGTGTTAACGTTCTGCATGTATATTCATCACTTTTTTTACAAATATTCATAACGTTATTTCGTGTCACCGTTACAGCCTTTTACTCCATATCCTCTTTATTCACTGTTTTTGGCGAAATGTTTCGTCTGGTCGGCACTGGTGCTGGCTTGACAAGCTTTTCCTCTGCTCCGTAAACTCCTTGTGGTGGGAATTTGTGGAACAAAGTGGTGAAAAAGGTAATTTAAGGGGCAACTCGATATGTTCCGTGGTGCGACGGTAGTTAATCTCGATAGCAAAGGGCGATTATCCGTCCCGACCCGCTATCGCGAAAAACTGCTCGAACTGGCTACAGGGCAGATGGTTTGCACCATTGATATCCATAACCCATGTCTGCTGCTCTATACCCTGCCTGAATGGGAAGTTATTGAGCAGAAACTGGCGCGTTTGTCCGGTATGAATCCTGACGAAAGGCGGGTGCAACGCTTACTGTTGGGGCACGCCAGTGAATGCCAGATGGATAGTGCAGGAAGATTACTGTTAGCGCCGGTACTGCGCCAGCATGCCGGGCTCACAAAAGAAGTGATGCTGGTTGGGCAGTTTAATAAATTTGAACTGTGGGATGAACAGACCTGGTATCAACAAGTCAAGGAGGACATTGACGCTGAGCGGTCTTCGTCAGGCACATTGTCCGAAAGACTGCAGGATTTGTCTCTCTAAATGATGGAAAGTTATAAACACACAACAGTGCTGCTTGACGAAGCGGTAAACGGGTTAAACATTCGTCAGGATGGCATCTACATTGATGGCACCTTCGGCCGCGGAGGGCACTCTCGTCTTATTCTGTCTAAGTTAGGGGCAGAAGGACGGTTGCTGGCTATCGACCGTGATCCTCAGGCGATCGCAGCCGCCAGCCAGATCAATGACGAACGCTTTTCCATTGTTCATGGCCCGTTTTCTCACCTTGCTGATTATGTCGAAGAACTGGGGCTTACCGGTAAAATAGACGGGATCCTGCTTGATCTTGGCGTATCTTCTCCACAACTTGATGACCCTGAAAGGGGGTTTTCGTTTATGCGCGACGGGCCACTGGATATGCGTATGGATCCAACGCGAGGCCAGTCGGCGGCTGAATGGCTGCTGGGCGCAGAAGAACAGGATATTGCCTGGGTACTGAAAACCTATGGCGAAGAGCGCTTTGCAAAGCGTATTGCCAGAGCAATTGTTGAGCGCAATAAAGAAGCGCCGATGACACGTACTAAAGAGTTGGCTGAAGTCGTTGCTGCGGCGACACCGGTGAAAGACAAATTTAAACATCCAGCTACCCGGACGTTTCAGGCCGTGCGCATTTGGGTAAATAGTGAACTCGAAGAAATAGAACAAGCATTGAAAGGTGCCGTAACGGTTTTAGCGCCAGCTGGGCGCTTATCTGTGATTAGTTTCCATTCACTTGAAGACAGGCTGGTTAAACGGTTTATGCGTGAGCAAAGCCGTGGGCCGCAAGTACCAGCAGGGTTGCCAATGACTGAAGCGCAACTGCGTGCTTTGGGCGGCAGGCAACTTAAAGCGTTAGGAAAACTAATGCCAGGAGAGAATGAAGTGGCTGACAACCCGCGGGCTCGCAGCTCTGTACTGCGTATTGCTCAAAGGAGCGCGAATGATTAATCGCGTGACAGAGACCTTAAGCAAAATGACGACGCTTGGCGGTAATGAGCGTCACTCTCTGCCGGGAATCATCGGCGGAGATATTCTGCGCTTTGGGAAACTGCCGCTGATTTTGTTTGTCGCGATTGTGGTGTCGGCGGTGATGGTCGTTACTACTGTGCACTATACCCGTTTACTGACTGCGCAACGCGAGCAGCTGGTGCTGGAACGCGATGCGCTGGATATTGAATGGCGCAACCTGATCCTTGAAGAGAATGCCCTCGGCGATCACAGCCGGGTTGAGCGTATCGCCACGGAGAAAATACAGATGCAGCATGTTGATCCTTCGCAGGAAAATATCGTAGTGCAGCAATAAAGGACCAGCAACGATGAAGGCAGCGAATAAATCGCTTAAATCGAAACGTCAGGAAGAACAAGCCAACTTTGTAAGTTGGCGTTTTGCGTTGCTTTGTGGCTGCATTCTGCTGGCTCTCGCTTTTCTGTTAGGTCGTGTAGCGTGGTTACAGGTGGTCAATCCCGATATGTTGGTGCGCCAGGGGGACATGCGTTCCCTGCGTGTACAGGAAGTCTCCACGTCTCGTGGCATGATCACAGACCGCGAAGGCCGCCCGCTGGCAGTCAGTGTGCCAGTAAAAGCGATTTGGGCAGATCCGAAAGAGTTACATGACGCGGGTGGTGTTACTCTGGATTCACGCTGGAAAGCGCTTGCTGATGCATTAAAAATGCCGCTCGACCAAATGGCTTCGCGGGTTAACGCAAACCCCCGAGGCCGTTTTATTTATCTGGCCCGTCAGATCAACCCCGATATTGCCGACTACATCAAAAAGTTGAAACTTCCAGGCATTCATCTGCGGGAAGAATCCCGCCGTTATTATCCCTCGGGCGAAGTGACTGCTCACTTAATAGGTTTCACGAACATTGACGGGCAGGGCATTGAAGGCGTTGAGAAAAGCTTCGATAAATGGCTGACCGGGCAGCCTGGCGAACGTACGGTGCGAAAAGACCGTTTCGGTCGCGTGATTGAAGATATTTCATCTACTGACAGCCAGGCCGCTCATAACCTGGCGTTAAGTATTGATGAACGCCTGCAGGCACTGGTTTATCGTGAACTGAATAATGCTGTCGCGTTCAATAAAGCTGAATCAGGTAGCGCGGTACTGGTGGATGTCAACACAGGTGAAGTTTTGGCAATGGCAAACAGTCCATCCTATAACCCGAACAACCTGACTGGTACACCCAAAGATGTCATGCGTAACCGCACGATTACTGACGTTTTTGAGCCTGGGTCAACGGTAAAACCCATGGTGGTGATGACAGCCTTACAACGAGGCGTAGTACAGGAAAACAGTGTGCTTAACACGGTTCCTTACTACATCAATGGTCATGAAATTAAAGATGTTGGCCGTTACAGCGAACTGACCGTAACGGGGATTCTGCAGAAGTCGAGTAACGTTGGTGTATCCCGGCTGGCGTTAGCGATGCCGTCCTCAGCGTTAGTAGATACTTACTCACGTTTTGGGCTGGGGAAATCGACCAATTTGGGGTTGGTCGGAGAACGCAGTGGCTTATTTCCAACAAAACAACGGTGGTCTGACATAGAGAGGGCCACCTTTTCTTTCGGCTACGGGCTAATGGTAACACCGTTACAGTTAGCGCGAGTCTACGCAACCATTGGCAGTTTCGGTATTTATCGGCCGCTTTCCATTACGAAAGTTGACCCTCCGGTACCAGGGGAACGCGTGTTCTCTGAGGCAACCGTGCGTACAGTGGTACACATGATGGAAAGTGTCGCCCTGCCGGGTGGGGGCGGTGTGAAGGCTGCAATCAAAGGCTATCGTATTGCCATTAAAACGGGAACGGCAAAAAAAGTCGGCCCCGATGGCCGTTATATCAACAAATACATTGCTTATACCGCCGGTGTCGCTCCCGCCAGTAACCCGCGTTTTGCGCTGGTAGTGGTGATAAACGATCCGCAGGCGGGTAAGTATTATGGTGGTGCCGTGTCAGCGCCAGTCTTCGGGGCAATCATGGGGGGCGTTCTGCGCACCATGAATGTTGAACCGGATGCGCTCCCTACGGGAGATAAAAACGATTTTGTAATTAATCAGAAAGAGGGTACAGGTGGCAGATCGTAATTTGCGCGACCTTCTCGTGCCGTGGGTGCCAGAGGCACCGGCGCGAGCACTGCGAGAGATGACACTCGACAGCCGTGGGGCTGCCGCGGGGGATCTTTTTGTGGCGGTGGTCGGTCATCAGGCGGACGGGCGTCGGTATATCCCGCAGGCGATAGCGCAAGGTGTTGCTGCTGTAATAGCGGAAGCAGAAGGGGAAGCTGCTGACGGCGAAATCCGTGAAATGCATGGTGTTCCGGTGGTTTATCTCAGCCAACTGGACCAGCGTTTATCCGCATTAGCGGGGCGTTTTTACCATGAACCCTCTCATTCATTATGTCTGGTAGGTGTCACCGGCACGAACGGTAAAACCACCACCACACAGTTACTTGCTCAGTGGGCACAAATTTTGGGTAACGTCAGCGCTGTGATGGGCACCGTCGGTAACGGTTTGCTGGGGAGTGTGGCTCCAACGGCAAATACCACGGGTTCCGCAGTTGATGTTCAGCATATGTTATCCGGCTTTGTTGACCAGGGGGCAAATTTTGCTGCCATGGAAGTCTCTTCCCATGGTCTGGTTCAGCACCGGGTTGCTGCGGTTAAATTTGCGGCCTCGGTTTTCACCAATCTTAGTCGTGATCACCTTGATTATCATGGCGATATGGCGCATTACGAAGCGGCTAAATGGCTGCTATTTTCTGAACACCAGTGTGGTGTTGCCATCGTTAATGCGGACGATGAAGTTGGTCGACGCTGGCTGGAGAAACTCCCCGATGCTGTGGCTGTTGCTGTTGATACCCCACTCAACCCGGACCAACATAACCGCTGGCTGAAAGCGACACATGTGTCTTATCACGACCGCGGCGCGACGATTCAGTTCGCTTCCTCCTGGGGAGATGGCGAGATAGAAAGCGGGCTGATGGGCGCCTTCAACGTGAGTAATTTATTACTTGCTTTGGCTACGTTGCTGTCACAAGGCTATGCCTTCGAATCACTTCTGGCGACGGCCTCTCAGTTGCAACCAGTCTGTGGTCGTATGGAGGTTTTCAGCGCGCCGGGTAAACCGACCGTTGTGGTTGATTACGCACATACACCTGATGCTCTGGAAAAAGCGCTCATGGCGGCGCGTTTGCACTGCCCGGGTAAGCTGTGGTGCGTGTTTGGATGTGGTGGCGACCGTGATAAAGGCAAGCGTCCATTAATGGGCGCTATTGCTGAAGAGTTTGCGGATGTCGCTGTAGTGACTGACGACAATCCCCGTACCGAAGAGCCAGGCGCCATTATTGACGATATTCTTGCGGGAATGCTGGATGCCGGGCGTGCCCGTGTTATGCCGGGGCGTGCTGAGGCTGTGACCAGTGTCATTATGCAGGCTAAACCCGGTGATGTGGTGTTATTGGCGGGCAAAGGCCATGAGGATTATCAAATCGTGGGTACGCGTCGTCTGGACTACTCAGACCGTGTAACGGCAGCTCGTTTATTGGGGGTGGTCGCATGATCCCGGTAACGCTTGAGCAACTGGCTACGGTCCTTAACGGGCAACATATTGGTGCCGACTGCCAAATTAAAGATGTCACCACGGACACACGTAAATTAACTGCTGGCTGTCTGTTTGTCGCCCTGAAAGGTGAACGTTTTGACGCCCATGATTTTGCGCAAAAAGCCATTGAAGGTGGCGCAGGTGCGTTACTGGTCAGTCGCCAGCTACCTCTGGATATCCCTCAACTGGTAGTGGAAGACACGCGCATTGCGTTTGGGAGACTGGGTGCATGGGTACGCCAGCAGGTGCCAGCGAGAGTTGTTGCGCTGACTGGTTCCTCGGGAAAAACCTCGGTTAAAGAGATGACGGCGGCCATTCTTGGGCGTTGTGGAAACACCCTCTACACGCTGGGTAATCTTAATAATGATATTGGTGTCCCTATGACACTGCTGCGTCTGACGCCAGAGTATCAGTATGCTGTGATTGAACTGGGCGCCAATCACCAGGGCGAAATTGCCTGGACCGTTAGCCTGACTCAACCTGAAGCGGCACTGGTTAATAACCTGGCAGCGGCACACCTCGAAGGTTTTGGGTCTCTGGCGGGAGTGGCCAAAGCCAAAGGCGAGATTTTTGGTGGGTTACCACCCACTGGTGTCGCCATTGTGAATGCCGATAACAATGACTTACCTGGCTGGAAGGCGGTGATTGGTGATCGCAAAATTTGGTGTTTTTCACCGGAACAACCCGGCAGTGATTTTCACGCGCGTGATGTGCGGATAACCTCGCAAGGTACTGTTTTTACATTGTGTACGCCCGAGGGCGAATGTGAAGTAGTACTGCCCTTACCCGGGCGGCATAACATTGCTAATGCTCTGGCTGCAACGGCGTTATCTATGGCAGTTGGTGCACCCTTGAGCGCGGTGAAAGCGGGTCTGGCGCAGTTACAGGCTGTTCCGGGGCGCTTATTCCCCATTCTTTTATCCGCAACCCAGTTATTACTGGACGATAGCTATAACGCCAATGTGGGGTCGATGACTGCTGCGGTGAGTGTATTGTCTGAAATGCCGGGTTATCGTGTGCTGGTTGTGGGGGATATGGCTGAACTGGGCGATGAAGCACAAGCGTGCCATCACCAAATCGGTGAGGCTGCGAAAGCGGCTGGTCTGGATAAAGTTCTGAGTGTGGGAAGCCTGAGTTATTCCATCAGTTCAGCCAGTGGAGTGGGTGAACATTTCAGTAATAAAACATTATTAATTGAGCGGTTACGTGAATTAGTCGCGGAAAATTCAACAATAACAATGCTGGTGAAAGGGTCACGGAGTTCTGCCATGGAAGAGGTGGTACATGCATTACAGGAGAACAGGACATGCTAGTCTGGCTGGCCGAGCATTTGGTCAAATATTATTCCGGCTTTAACGTCTTTTCGTATTTGACGTTTCGCGCCATTGTCAGCCTGCTGACCGCACTGTTTATCTCTCTGTGGATGGGGCCCCGCATGATTGCCCGTCTGCAACAACTGTCGTTTGGGCAAGTGGTGCGTAATGATGGCCCGGAAAGCCATTTCAGCAAACGTGGTACCCCCACAATGGGCGGAATCATGATTCTGACGTCCATTGTGGTTTCAGTCTTATTGTGGGCATACCCGTCAAACCCGTATGTCTGGTGCGTATTAACCGTGCTGGTAGGTTTTGGCATTGTCGGCTTTGTCGATGATTACCGCAAAGTGGTGCGTAAAGATACCAAAGGGCTGGTTGCTCGCTGGAAGTATTTTTGGATGTCCGTGATTTCTTTGGGTGTCGCTTTTGGTTTATATGCTGCCGGGCATGGTACACCGGCCACTCAGCTGGTGGTGCCTTTCTTTAAAGACATCATGCCACAGCTTGGCCTGTTCTACGTTGTACTGGCGTATTTTGTGATTGTCGGTACGGGTAACGCCGTGAACCTGACAGATGGTCTGGATGGTCTGGCAATCATGCCTACCGTGTTTGTCGCAGCAGGTTTTGCGTTAGTAGCCTGGGCTACGGGTAACATGAATTTTGCTAACTACCTGCATATTCCTTATCTGCGCCATGCTGGTGAGCTGGTTATTGTGTGTACTGCAATCGTTGGAGCTGGTTTGGGTTTTTTGTGGTTTAACACCTATCCGGCTCAGGTTTTCATGGGAGACGTGGGGTCTCTGGCACTGGGTGGATCACTCGGTGTGATTGCAGTATTGCTGCGCCAGGAGTTCTTGCTGGTAATCATGGGGGGGGTGTTTGTAGTGGAGACCCTGTCGGTCATCTTACAGGTTGGGTCGTTTAAACTGCGTGGTCAGCGCATTTTTCGTATGGCGCCTATCCACCATCACTATGAATTAAAAGGCTGGCCAGAACCGCGCGTAATTGTGCGTTTCTGGATTATCTCGCTGATGCTGGTCCTGATTGGGCTGGCTACGCTTAAGGTGCGTTAATCATGGCAGATTACCAGGGCAAAAACGTTGTTATTATCGGCCTGGGTTTAACCGGACTTTCCTGCGTTAATTTCTTCCTTGCGCGGGGGGTAACTCCGCGTGTAATGGACACGCGGGTAACACCTCCGGGGATAGATAAGCTCCCGGAACATGTTGAACGCTATGTGGGGAGCCTGAATGAAGACTGGCTACTTGCAGCAGATTTGATAATCGCCAGCCCTGGTATCGCCCTGGCTACACCTGCCCTGAGCGCAGCTGCGGACGCTGGTGTCGAAATCATCGGCGATATAGAGCTCTTCTGCCGTGAAGTACAGGCTCCTGTTGTTGCTGTTACTGGGTCTAATGGCAAAAGCACGGTGACCACGCTGGTTGGCGAAATGGCGAAAGCAGCAGGCGTCTCAGTTGGTGTGGGCGGTAATATCGGCCTGCCGGTGCTGATGCTGCTGGATTTACCTCATGAGTTGTATGTGCTTGAGCTTTCCAGTTTCCAGTTGGAAACCACCTACAGCCTCAATGCTGCCGCGGCCACTATTCTCAATGTTACTGAAGATCATATGGACAGGTATCCTTTTGGTCTTCAGCAATACCGGGCTGCAAAGTTACGTATTTATGAAAATGCCCGTGTCTGTGTTGTGAATGCCGATGACGCATTAACAATGCCTGTGCGTGGCGCTGATGCACGGTGTGTCAGTTTTGGTGTGGATGTCGGCGATTACCACCTTAACCGCCAGCAGGGTGAAACCTGGTTGCGTGTGAAAGGTGAGAAAGTGCTCAACGTGAAAGAGATGAAACTGGTTGGGCGGCATAACTACACCAATGCGCTGGCAGCACTCGCTCTGGCCGATGCAGTGGGCTTACCGCGTGCCAGTAGCCTGAAAGCGTTAACCACGTTTACCGGCCTGGCTCATCGTTTTGAGTTGGTGCTGGAAAGCAAAGGTGTGCGCTGGATTAATGACTCCAAGGCTACCAATGTTGGCAGCACCGAAGCGGCGCTGAATGGTTTGCATTGCGAGGGGACGTTGCATCTGTTGCTGGGCGGGGATGGTAAATCGGCAGACTTCTCACCTTTGCGTCCTTTCCTTCAGGGAGACAGTATTCGCCTCTATTGTTTTGGCCGGGATGGTGCGCAACTGGCGGAACTCCGCCCGGATGTGGCTGAACAAACCGAAACGATGGAAGAGGCTATGCGGCTGATAGCCGGGCAAGTTAAGCCGGGAGATATGGTGTTGTTATCTCCTGCTTGTGCCAGCCTTGACCAGTTTAAAAACTTTGAACAGCGTGGCGAGATCTTCGCGCAACTGGCGAAGGAGTTAGGCTGATGCGTTTATCTCTCCCTCGTCTTCGTATGCCGCGGATACCCGGGTTTTTTATCCTGGGGTGGTTATTTACCGCGCTGAAAGGCTGGGTGATGGGTTCCCGGGAGAAAGACGCCAACAGTATGGTGTTGTATGACCGTACGTTGTTCTGGCTGACTCTGGGGCTGGCGGCAATTGGTTTTGTCATGGTGACTTCAGCATCAATGCCTGTCGGGCAACGTTTGGCCGGTGATCCCTTTTTGTTCTCTAAACGTGATGGGTTGTATCTGGGGTACTGGCTTTTGTCCTTGCTCTGGTTACCCTGCGTTTGCCTATGACGTTCTGGCAAAAATACAGCGCGCCTATGCTGTTGGCATCAATTGTGATGCTGCTGATTGTGCTGGTGGTAGGTAGCTCAGTAAACGGGGCATCGCGCTGGATTGCGCTGGGGCCATTACGTATTCAGCCTGCGGAATTTTCGAAGCTATCGCTGTTTTGTTACCTCTCCAACTACCTGGTACGTAAGGTGGATGAAGTCCGTAATAATTTGCGCGGCTTTCTGAAACCCATGGGCGTTATCCTGGTGATGGCAGTGTTATTACTGGCTCAGCCTGACCTGGGGACAGTGGTGGTACTGTTTGTTACGACGCTTGCGATGCTGTTCCTGGCTGGTGCCAAGCTTTGGCAATTTATTGCCATCATCGGTATGGGCATTTCCGCAGTGGTGTTACTGATTTTGGCAGAGCCTTATCGTATGCGCCGCGTGACCTCATTCTGGAACCCGTGGGAAGATCCGTTTGGCAGTGGTTACCAGTTGACCCAGTCGCTGATGGCTTTCGGGCGTGGTGAGCTTTGGGGGCAAGGACTCGGCAATTCAGTACAAAAACTCGAATATTTGCCCGAAGCACATACCGATTTCATCTTCTCGATTATCGGCGAGGAGCTGGGTTATATCGGTGTGGTTTTAGCGTTGTTAATGGTATTCTTCGTCGCTTTTCGCGCGATGTCCATTGGCCGACGCGCACTGGAACTCAATCAGCGTTTTTCCGGGTTTCTTGCCTGTTCTATTGGCGTCTGGTTTAGCTTCCAGGCACTGGTCAACGTAGGAGCTGCTGCTGGTATGCTGCCAACGAAAGGGCTGACACTGCCGCTTATCAGCTACGGTGGTTCCAGCCTGCTGATTATGTCTACAGCAATCATATTATTGCTGCGAATTGATTATGAAACACGTCTGGCAAAAGCGCAGGCGTTTACACGAGGTGCGCGATGAGTAGTGGACCTAAGCGATTAATGGTGATGGCTGGCGGGACTGGCGGGCATGTTTTCCCCGGGCTTGCTGTTGCTCACTATTTGATGGCTCAGGGCTGGCAGTTCGCTGGCTGGGTACTGCAGACCGCATGGAAGCAGATTTGGTTCCGGCGCGTGGTATCGAAATTGATTTTATTCGTATTTCAGGGATTCGCGGTAAAGGGCTTAAAGCCATGTTACTGGCACCATGGCGGATATTTAACGCCTGGCGTCAGGCCCAGGCCATTATGAAAAATTATCGCCCGGATGTGGTATTAGGCATGGGCGGTTATGTTTCCGGCCCCGGTGGTCTGGCTGCATGGTCGCTGGGTATTCCGGTGGTTTTGCATGAGCAAAACGGTATAGCCGGGTTAACCAATAAATGGCTGTCGCGCATTGCCAGCAAAAGTCATGCAGGCATTCCCGGGGGCTTTCCCTAAGGCAGATGTCGTGGGTAACCCTGTCCGTGAGGATGTGCTGGCACTGCCATTACCGCAAGACAGGCTATCCGGGCGTACTGGGCCAGTTCGGGTATTAGTGGTGGGCGGTTCTCAGGGAGCCCGGGGTTCTCAATCAAACAATGCCCGGTGTTGCCGCACAATTAGGGGAAAGTATCACCATTTGGCACCAGTGCGGGAAAGGTGCTGGAGAAGAGGTGATGCAGGCTTATGCAACTGCAACCCCTGTCAGGCATAAAGTTACTGAGTTTATTGACGATATGGCTCAGGCGTATGCCTGGGCAGATGTTGTGGTCTGCCGCTCCGGGGCGCTGACGGTAAGTGAAATCGCTGCTGCGGGGTTACCCGCTATTTTTGTGCCTTTTCAGCATAAAGACCGCCAGCAATACTGGAACGCTGCGCCACTGGAGAAAGTCGGGGCTGCACGCATTTTGGAGCAACCGCAATTCACGGCTCAGGCCGTGGCCGATATTCTGAGTGGTTGGGATCGTCAGGTTCTGCTCTCTATGGCGAAATTAGCCCGGGAAGCAGCGATTCCTGATGCAACACAGCGTGTAGCAAATGAGATTGTGCATCAGGCCAGAGCCTGATGTGTCGGGTTGCGACAGGCAACCGCATGTTTTTGATGTGAAGGCAAAGAGCCTCAGGTTTAAAGAATGAATCCACAACAACTGGCAAAACTGCGTTCTATCGTGCCCGAGATGCGTCGCGTCCGGCACATCCATTTCGTTGGCATCGGTGGTGCCGGCATGGGCGGTATTGCCGAAGTGTTAGCCAATGAAGGTTACCAAATCAGTGGTTCTGATTTAGCGCCAAACCCGGTTACGCAGCAACTGTCAGCGCTGGGCGCGACGATTTATTTTAATTCATCGCCCTGAAAACGTCCGTGATGCCAGTGTGGTTGTGGTATCCACTGCCATTCGGGCGGATAACCCGGAAATAATTGCAGCGCATGAAGCGCGTATTCCGGTGATCCGCCGTGCCGAGATGCTGGCTGAACTGATGCGCTTCCGTCATGGTATTGCCGTGGCCGGTACGCATGGCAAAACCACCACCACCGCGATGGTGTCGAGCATTTACGCAGAAGCAGGTCTTGACCCGACGTTCGTGAATGGTGGCCTGGTCAAAGCGGCAGGTACTCATGCCCGTTTAGGACACAGCCGTTACCTGATTGCAGAAGCAGATGAAAGCGATGCCTCTTTCCTGCATTTGCAGCCAATGGTCGCTGTGGTGACCAATATAGAAGCCGACCATATGGATACTTACCATGGCGACTTTGAGAACCTGAAGCAGACATTTATTAATTTCCTTCACAACCTGCCGTTTTATGGTAGAGCGGTTATGTGCGTGGATGACCCGGTTATCAAAGAGTTATTGCCGCGGGTTGGACGTCACTGACCACTTATGGCTTTAGTGAAGACGCGGATGTTCGCATTGAAAACTACCTGCAGTCGGGCGCACAAGGGCACTTTGACATCCTGCGCCAGGATAAGCCCGTACTGCATGTCATGTTAAATGCGCCTGGCCGGCATAACGCCCTGAATGCGGCAACATCGTCGGTGTCGTG
>JAJHIY020001445.1:0-28110 GCA_022114975.2 Lampris megalopsis
GGGAAGACTTTTTCAAATTCAATGTAGGACATGTTTTGTCCCTTAGCTCAAGAATCAGTGATTATATATACTGTGGAGTTAGAAAACAACGAGACAGGAGACGTGAGAGTAGACGTAGTCGAGGTAGTTTACTAGCTCCAACTTAGCATGTCCTACATCTGACAACGACACTGAACTGACTGTGAACCGGAAGCGGAAGTGCATTATCTGACCCCTCGCCTCTTCCCTTAAAGGTACACCGTCCTCTTAGGTGAATGTCTCTCGATATATAGATGTGGGTCACCACAATATATATATTCTTCTCTTTTTGTAATGTATAGTAGCTGAGTTAACTTAAGAGCAGGTGATAAGGGGTAGGAAAAATAGGTGCATACTTCCTCCTACTCCTTTTCGAACATGTGAATTTGATGTGCGGATTTGTTGATCCCTTCAGATTATTGGCAATGGATTATCTGCACGTTATATCCTGCTTATTTACATATTTGAGATAAATCCTCATCATCATCCCCCTTCACTGCGAAGCGCTTTGGGTGTCAAGATATTGAAATATTGAATGCATTGAGATTACGTCTTCGTGTAGACCCACATTTCGGCTCCCAGTGCGATATGACTCGGGAGAAATACCGTCGCACTATTCAGTGTCGTCTCTCTTTCAACTCACAACTGGACAGCTCATCGAAATGATTGAACAAATTTGTGTTTCGTGGCACACGTGTGCTTTTGATGTTTGCAACCGCGTTTCAGCTGGTTGAAAAGAGGGTGAAAAGACGTCCTACACGTTCAGACTGCATCTCGTCCGGTTTTCGACTAGAAATCAGTGTTGGTGCTCGCTAGGCAGGCTGCCCCGGGGATGGTTTTCCCCCATTTATGGCAGCTATGCGCACTGTTTTTCAAGCCATTTGAGATAACAGAATGCCTAAAAACCTGTGCATCACTTGGGTAAGACATGATGGATGCCCAGACCCAAAAAAAACCCAAAATCATCCTGCAGAGCCTACATCCTGTTCTGTATCTAATTGTTCTCCAACTTTCTTCGTCATTCTGAAATCCATCCGTTATCCTAACCACTCATCCTGCTCTCAGGGTCACGGGGATGCTGGAGCCTATCCCAGCGGTCACTGGGCGGCAGGCGGGGAGACACCCTGGACAGGCCGCCAGGCCATCACACAGGGCCGACACACACATTCACACCCAGGGACAATTTAGTACGGCCCATTCACCTGACCTACATGTCTTTGGACCGTGGGGGTCAACCGGAGCCCCCCGGAGGAAACCCACACAGACACGGGGAGAACCTGCAAACTCCACACAGAGGACGACCCCCCAAGGTTGGACTACCCCGGGGCTCCAACCCAGGGCCTTCTTGGTGTGAGGCGACCGCGCTAACCACCGCGCCCCTGTGTCGCCCACCTAGGAAGAGGCAAACAGTTCGTATTTTGGACGTTAGATAACGTAGGTAGGGTAGGAACGTGGCTTAAACAGCATTATTAACTATTGAAACACGTTGTCGTTTATACTGTGATGGAGTTCACAGGACGAATGTTTAGCTGACAAGGCTGCCACATTTGAACCCGTGCCACGGTCATCTGGGCTGCTCTAATTGCAAATCAGGGCTCTCCCCAACGACGCCGAGTAAATGTGGTCTTCGGTACGGCGAGTTGAATGTAAGCCAGCAGGAGAACATTCGCTCAGATTACAGGAGATTTCTTCAGGGAATAGCCCAGCAGGATAAACAGCATGAGCATGTATTATGGTCTCGCGGTATTTATTTGATCTACTCCTGATCCCTGTCCTCTCACCCTCCTTCCCTCGTCCACACAGACGTGATGTGCGTGTCTTTGGGTTCGGTGGGATTTACGCTTTCCGAGAATGCAGCTATGTTGACTTCCATTAATCTGCATAGAAATCAGAAAGAAACAGGATCCCCCTTTCTGCAGTGTCGAAGTCCTCCAGTGGTACCGAGCACACAGGAGTTTAGCTAATACGTAGGCTAAAACAACGGGGCTCGTGTTGTAGCCCTGTGGGCTAATCTGTGGCGACATATTTCCTGTTGTTTTTGGAAAAGGTTACTTTGTATCTGTTGTGAAGACTTGGAACGTTCAATGTAACACGAGCCAAAAGAGTCGCAAACGCTGCACGTCGCGGCGGCCGCCTACGTCATACCTGACGTGAACAAACCCGACAGCAGCGTGACTCATTTGACTGACAGCTGATTAACGAATCATTACTTGGTGTCAGAGAGCGGGGGAGGGGGAGGGGGAGGGGGAGGGACATCCCGTCTGTGGGTTTGATTCGACGGCATTTGGAGCGGATTTGGAGCGTGGCAATGTTAGGGCGGACCTATAGATGGCGACATTTCCCCGGCACTTGAACTTTTGCTCCGATCAGATGCCGGTCCAGGGGGGAAATGACGCAAAGTTATTTAAAAAAAACAAAACCTAAAAGATTTATAACCCGTTTTGTTGAACGGGTGATACGGAGAACCGGGGGCCCCTTATTGATCGCTTACTCATTGATCGTCCTCGCTTGCTCGTTTATTTACGTGCTCGCCCACTCAAAACCTCCCCAGGGTAAATAAATAAATAAATAGATAGATGCACTGCGAGAGCCCCTATGCCGTGCTTTGTAGCTACCTCCAAGGAGATCAGTTTCCTCCTTCATAAACAGAGCATATCCCGTTTCTCCTGTCATAAAGTGTGACTGGCATTCCAGTCCGGCCTCCAGTCGTCTGGAGACTTCGGTCAGTGCAGCCAAGTTGTCATTAGACGCCCTTCTGGTTATGCTGGGGGCACAGGTCCAGGGGTTCTGTGACCATAGGTCATGTGAGCATCCGCACAGCTGGTTGGCCTGATATATAAATATATATATGTGTGTGTGTGTGTGTGTGTGTGTGTACATGCAGGTACAAAAGTGCAGTGCATGGATGTGCATGAGTTCAGATGTGTTTGAGATATTTTGGCGTATGTGGACTTCAGCAGGGTCTCGGGGGTTGAGCCGAGTGGACTGTTTGTAAATTCTTGGGGGGGGTGGGGTGGCCGGGCTGAAGGTAATCTCTCATGTCATGTTAAATGGGAAGCTGAAGTTGAGCCATGTTGTGGTTACATGCAAGTTGTGGATAATGGCTTTGAGTATGCATGCATGCCTGTATATATATATATATGTGTGTGTGTGTGTGTGTGTGTGTGTGTGTGTGTGTGTGTGTGTGTGTGTGTGTGTGTGTAACGAGCAGGGCGTGGGAGTCAGGTCTGGAGATTGATTAACTGTTGACTGTGTATGCCAGTGCAGTCACTGAGAGATAAGTGTTACTGATGAGATAAAGAAATCTTGTTTGTCATCCTATCCATTTACCCACCGAGTATCTCCTGAGGACCTGACCTTCAATTTAAACTGTTTAACAACCATTTCCAAGTGTGAATTGCCCTGATATTCAACAGCTCTCTCTCTCTCTCTCTCTCTCTCTCTCTCTCTCTCTCTCTCTCTCTGCCCTGTTTGTGCAGGTCTCTCTCTCTCTCTCTCTCTCTCTCTCTCTCTGTCTCTCTGCCCTGTTTGTGCAGGGCTCTCTCTCTCTCTCTCTCTCTCTCTCTGCCCTGTTTGTGCAGGTCTCTCTCTCTCTCTCTCTCTCTCTCTCTCTCTCTGTCTCTCTGCCCTGTTTGTGCAGGTCTCTCTCTCTCTCTCTCTCTCTCTCTCTCTCCCTCTCTCTCTCTCCCTCTCTCTCTCTCTCTCTCTCTATCTCTCTCTCTCTCTCTCTCTCTCTGTCTCTCGGCCCTGTTTGTGCAGGTCTCTCTCTCTCTCTCTCTCTCTCTCTCTCTCTCTCTCTCTCTCTCTCTCTCTCTCTCTCTCTCGCTCTCTCTCTCTCTCTCTGTCTCTCGGCCGTTTGTGCAGGTCTCTCTCTCTCTCTCTCTTCTCTCTCTCTCTCTCTCTCTCTCTCTCTCTCTCTCTCTCTCTCACTGTCTCTCGGCCCTGTTTGTGCAGTTCTCTCTCTCTCTCTCTCTCTCTCTCTCTCTCTCTCTCTCTCTCTCTCTCTCTCTCTCTCCGCCCTGTTTCTTAAGGTCTCTCTCTCTCTCTCTCTCTCTCTTTCTCTCTCTCTCTCTCTCTCTCTCTCTCTCTCTCTCTCTCTCTCTCTCTCTCTCTCTGTCTCTCGGCCCTGTTTGTGCAGGCCTATCTCTGTCCGCCTGTCTTGCTCTGTGGGTCTGTCAGACACACTGGTGTGGGGTGACCGATGGGACGGTTCGTAATGCTGACTGGCTCTCTGCTGGGACACCCCGTAGCCTCTGTCATCTCCAGGGGTCATGTTTCACTTTATCGCTTCAATATTTTATGCCCCTTGTAGCGCCAGTGCTAAAACATTTACAGGCCTATTGATCATACGCCTGCGCTTCAAGACACCACCCTCCCCAAACCCGACACAAGTAATCAAAGTGTGTGTGTGTGTGTGTGTGTGTGTTGTGTGTGGGTGGGTGTGCGTGTGTGTGTGTTGTCGTGGGTGCAGCTCCAGCCCTGGCAGGCACATGCCAGCAGTACTCCTCATCTCCCCGAGCGAAACCTCTCTGGAAATCATTACCTGGAAATTACCTCTGCTTCAAAGACCTCGCTCACTCCCCGAGCCCTGATGACAAATCAGCCCGTTGAAATCCTAGACCCGGTGCTGGCGCAGCTGGCGGGGGAGGGAGCCGAGTTTTGGCCTTTCGGAGAGAAAGTATGTGTGCGACTGTATGAACGCCGGACAGGTCCGGGGCCTCTGACAGCGAGCTGGCACGGCGGCAGGGTTATTTACACATCTGGGCACCGCTGGTCAGTCTTAACGAAGTGCTCAAAAGTCTGCTTTCACTTAGCGGCTGAAATTGCTGGACCAAAAAAAAAGAAAAAAAAGAAAAAGCACACAAAACAAACCTCTTTCTGCAAAAAAAGAAAAAATGGTTGCACGCCTCATTTTCACTTTTTTTTTTGTTCCTCCTCGCGTCACTTTGCCGAGGCAAAACAATTAGTAAGTTTTCGGTCGGTGACGTTTAGTCCTGAAACGGCCTGCTTCCTCCTTCACGGGAAAGACGAGGGATGTCACCGACAGGAGAAAGCGCGTGGTTTGACTGTGCGTTATTAACAGATCTAACACAACAACCGAGTTAGCTTCCCATGGTTATGGGTATGGGTGCCATGACAACAGAGAGACGGAGAGAGAGAGAGAGAGAGAGAGAGAGAGAGAGAGAGAGAGAGAGAGAGAGAGAGAGAGAGAGAGAGACAGAGACAGACAGACAGACAGACAGACAGACAGACATGGAGAGAGAGACAGAGAGAGAGACAGACAGCTAGACAGAGAGATAGACACAGAGAGAGACATACAGCTAGACAGAGAGACAGAGAGAGAGACAGAGACAGCTAGACAGAGAGATAGACATAGAGAGAGACAGAGACAGCTAGACAGAGAGATAGACATAGAGAGAGACAGAGACAGCTAGACAGAGAGATAGACATAGAGAGAGACAGAGACAGCTAGACAGAGAGATAGACATAGAGAGAGACAGACAGCTAGACAGAGAGATAGACACAGAGAGAGGGAAAGAGAGATAGCCATAGAGAGAGATAGACAGCTAGACAGAGAGAGAGGGAAAGAGAGATAGTCAGAAACAGATAGACAGAGAGATAGAGAGTGAGAGAGAGATAGACAGAGAGATACAGACAGAGCGAGAGAGAGACAGCTAGACAGAGTGAGAGAGACAGAGAGATAGATAGACATAGAGAAAGAGCGAGAGAACTAGACAGATAGTGAGAGAGAGAGACAGCTAGACAGAGAGAGGTAGACATAGAGAGAGAGACATAGAGACAGATAGACAGAGAGAGAGAGACAGAGAGATAGATAGACACAGAGAGAGACAGACAGCTAGACAGAGAGATAGACATAGAGAGAGGGAAAGAGAGATAGCTATAGAGAGAGATAGACAGCTAGACAGAGTGAGAGAGACATAGAGACAGATAGCGAGAGAGAGAGACATAGAGACAGATAGACATAGAGAGAGAGAACTAGACAGATAGCGAGCGAGAGAGACAGATAGACAGAGAGAGGTAGACATAGAGAGAGAGAGACATAGAGACAGATAGACAGAGAGAGCGAGAGCGAGGCACTGAATCCAGCGGATGGGGGTTTACCACATCAGGTGGTGGTGTTAGTCAGCTAGTCACGTCATCATTTTCTATCCCGTGACGTCAGTCACAGGACAGACGTGTGGAATTTAGACCCAATCCCGCCGTGCTGGGCTAAAATAAGCTAACGACAAGCCTTCCCGAATAGCATCTGACCCAGTGGCGACTTGTGTGCGCGTATGGGTGCATCGGCTCCCGCGCCCGGTCCCTCGGTGCGTTGTCATAGTAACAGACGTGGGAACGTGCGCGTCACGGGGCTCCCTCCGGCATCTCCCGACCGACTCACACCGTAATTAAAACACTGTAAAGAACACACACACACACATATACACACACTCGCAGCGACACACATCCTTGCAGTCGCCTTCTGAAGTGGTCTCACTAGCGGCCAGCTGTTTGATTAGGGGCCTTACGAGCAATCCAGATGTGTTCGAGCGCGACTTGCCTCCCATTATGAACCAATGAAAGGGCCGTTTCATCTCAGCCCCCGTCTGAGTGGCTCGCTCGGCCTTTCTTCTTTATTGTTCCGCGGCGCTGGAGTCATGGCTGCTCGAGGTCGGCTTTCTTACCTAATCCCCGACGCCTTGCGAAGTCTGTCTGTCACCGTGGGGTGCACTCACATGCGCTCAGACGTATATATATATACATACATACATACATGCGTCTATGCATTTGCACACACACGGACACACACACACACACACACACACACACACACACATCTTGGGACGTGCAGCTTTGCCCGTCACTGTGGGCAGCGCGGAAAATCACACCTAATCACGTCTGATTGACAAGTACCCCCTTTGTCCTGGTTAGCAATGAGGTCCCCCCCCTGCAAACGGCGATGGCAGAGTCGTCACTGTGGAGCCAAGGAGAGGGAGACGAGACACACACACACACACACACACACACACACACACACACACACACACACACACACACACACACACACACAGTTTTGTAAGCTCGCCTGTCTTGCTCTGCGTGTGTGTGTGTGTGTGCGTGTGTGCGTGTGTGTGTGTGTGTGTGTGTGTGTGTGTCTGTGTGTGTGTCTGTGTGTGTGAGAAGGAGAATTTGTGGGGTCGATAAGGACTTTAAGCGTGGCGCGGATGTGTGAATTAGCATAGCGGAACGCGGGGACTCGGCGACACGGATCCCGTAGCACGGCTGTCGCCATGCCTTTTCATGCGCGCAGCGAGGGACGGGGAGCGGAGCGCGCGCTGAGACGGGTGGGGGTGGGTGGCGGTGTGCGTTTCTCCCGCGGCGGTACTGTAAAAGGGCTTAATTGAATCCGTGGAGGAGAGGTGTGAAGTGCTGGGCTGCGGGTGCGGAGCCCCGAGACGGGGAAAAAAAGGGAAACAAAGAGATAATTGTTTGAGTGCTGCGTGCTCGTGCGCGTGTCTCCTTGCACATGCGGGTCCGAGTCCGTCTCTCTCGTCTCTCTGAGATTTGCCCGATGTTCTCCAGTCGGAGACGCGGTCGGGCAACGGATACGCCTTCGCGTCGGTGCGTCGCTTAGTTTTGTCAGCCGTGGGTAGTGACGTCACGGTGACGTCACAGCGACGTCACAGCGAGCGTCAGCGGACTTCTCGTTCGACACGGGTCGATGTGCCGAATGGCAATGAATGACGCCCTCTTGCAGGAACCAGGAACGCTTTATTTATCAACGACACGTCATTTCCCCCCCGGCCCACACCGTGCAGAGGTGTAAAACCCAGGTCCAGAAAGTAAATGTCCAAACCGTGTATTTGCTCCAACCGTGTTACTGTAACCCGTTATTTTCTTGCCCGGTGCGGGATTCGATACGCGGTGTACTGCACCACAAGGCGACATCACTAACCGCTCGGCTAAAGGGTCAGACCCGTTAGATAGGGGCTAACGTGTCTTATTAGTAGTTTACAGTCGTCATCCTCCCCGGAAGCGCGCCCTCGCGCTTTGTTCTTCCCGCGCTCCGAAGAGACTTCTGAGGATCTGCACACTTCCGGATCCCACCGCTGCCACTAATGTAACCGGTTATTTTCTTGCCCGGTGCGGGATTCGATACGGGGTGTACTGCACCACAAGGCGACATCACTAACCGCTCGGCTAAAGGGTCAGACCCGTTAGCTAGGGGCTAACGTGTCTTGTTAGTAGTTTACATTACTAAACCAGCTGGTTTGATTAGCTAGTTTCCCCTACCTAGTTGAGGAGTGCTGTTGACTAGAATCTTCTGGTGTAGTGCTGGAGTGGAGCAAATACATAGTTTGGACTTGTACTTTCTGGACCTGGTTTTTACACCTCTGCGAGCGGTGCAACACAAACACAAAAACACATATCCAGACTACAGAAACGTCAAGAACACACATAGTAACTAACGCATATGTTTAAGCTAACACATATATCCACTCTAAAATAAATAAATGAATAAATCGCTGTCCAGGAGAACGAACGCCAGCCAGGATGACTGTGGGAACTGCCGGTCTGCATGGGCTAGCAGTTAGCTTAGCCTGCCCCGCTTCCGCGTCCTGTCAGACCGCCCTCGGTGTTTCCTCCTGGGGCGCAGCTCCAGGAAGGGCCGTGGTCCCTGGGCCCACCGGACGCGGCAGACCAAGCTCTCCCAGCCATCAAACGAAGACAAAACTTAAACACAGATGTGGACAAAGACACCGCATGGACGGTGCTGGGTGAGGCCGCCGGAAACATGAATTCGCGCCGCCATCTTCCCATCCCGGAAGCTTGACAATAATCCAAAGGAATTGAATCGAGTGCAACTGGACTTGGTATATATATATATATATATATATATATATATATTGCACTTGATTCAATTCCTTTGGCTGACCATGACCTGGATGAATGAGAACATTCACTGACTTGACAATAATCTTTCCTTAGACCCTTGATTTGATTTGATTTGGTTTGGTTTGATTTGAGCAAAGCTAACACTCTTGTGTCACGGTCCCAGCGCTGCACTTTGGATTTCCATGACACAGTAAAACCATTACTACACCTTTTAAAGAACAAATCGCTCCCAAAATCTTTGGCGGGAGTGATATGTAAGTTTTACAAGTAAATACCTGGAAATCACAGTGCTCCCTTTTTCATAAACACGAATCCTGGCACCAGCGAGCATCCTTTTATTATTCTGGTCAGTGTTAATGATTTGTGTTTGTTCAAGTCTAATGGCGCTCTTAGTTGTGTGTCCCTGCACTGATAAATCCCCTGTTAACTTTGTTTATTATTCCATTACATGTTGAGTTCAGTCTTTCCAACTTGCTAGATTAACTTCCCTACAGAGCATGAGGAATGCGGTTTAACGACTCCATTACCGATAGGAAGATTGCAAATCCTTTATTTCTACACCAGCCAAGACATTCTGCGAGCGCAGCGGTGCAGCGATGCCTCAGCAGCACAGGGTCTGACCCCAGAACATTGTTGAAGGTCTGACCCCAGAACACTGTTGAAGGTCTGACCCCAGAACACTGTTTAAGGTCTGGCCCCAGAATACTGTTTAAGGTCTTCCCCCATAACATTGTTGAAGGTCTGGCCCCAGAACACTGTTGAAGGTCTGGCCCCAGAACACTGTTTAAGGTCTGACCCCAGAACACTGTTGAAGGTCTGACCCCAGAACATTGTTGAAGGTCTGACCCCAGAACACTGTTGAAGGTCTGACCACAGAACGCTGTTGAAGGTCTGATCCCAGAACACTGTTGAAGGTCTGACCCCAGAACACTGTTGAAGGTCTGACCCCCGAACACTGTTTAAGGTCTGACCCCAGAACACTGTTGAAGGTCTGACCCCAGAACACTGTTGAAGGTCTGACCCCAGAACACTGTTTAAGGTCTGACCCCAGAACACTGTTGAAGGTTTGACCCCAGAACACTGTTGAAGATCTAAACCCAGAACACTGTTTAAGGTCTGGCCCCAGAACACTGTTGAAGGTCTGACCCCAGAACATTGTTGAAGGTCTGACCCCAGAACATTGTTTAAAGTCTGGCCCCAGAACACTGTTTAAGGTCTGACCCCAGAACACTGTTTAAGGTCTGACCCCAGAACACTGTTGAAGGTCTGACCCCAGAACACTGTTTAAGGTCTGACCCCAGAACACTGTTGAAGGTTTGACCCCAGAACACTGTTGAAGATCTAAACCCAGAACACTGTTTAAGGTCTGGCCCCAGAACACTGTTTAAGGTCTGACCCCAGAACACTGTTTAAGGTCTTCCCCCAGAACACTGTTGAAGGTCTGGCCCCAGAACACTGTTGTAGGTCTGGCCCCAGAACACTGTTGAAGGTCTGGCCCCAGAACACTGTTTAAGGTCTTCCCCCAGAACATTGTTGAAGGTCTGACCCCAGAACACTGTTTAAGATCTTCCCCCAGAACACTGTTTAAGGTCTGACCCCAGAACACTGTTGAAGGTCTGGCCCCAGAACACTGTTGAAGGTCTGACCCCAGAACACTGTTGAAGGTCTGACCCCAGAACACTGTTTAAGGTCTGGCCCCAGAATACTGTTGAAGGTCTGACCCCAGAACACTGTTTAAGGTCTTCCCCCAGAACACTGTTGAAGGTCTGACCCCAGAACACTGTTTAAGGTCTGGCCCCAGTACACTGTTTAAGGTCTTCCCCCAGAACATTGTTTAAGGTCTGACCCCAGAACGCTGTTGAAGGTCTGACCCCAGAACGCTGTTGAAGGTCTGATCCCAGAACGCTGTTTAAGGTCTGACCCCAGAACACTGTTTAAGGTCTGACCCCAGAACACTGTTGAAGATCTAAACCCAGAACACTGTTTAAGGTCTGGCCCCAGAACGCTGTTGAAGGTCTGACCCCAGAACACTGTTTAAGGTCTGGCCCCAGAACATTGTTGAAGGTCTGACCCCAGAACACTGTTGAAGCTGGAATCCTTATACATAGAAAGCTGCTATTGTGTTCTGAGGAAGTCATCCACTCACTCTTTTATGTGTGTCAGTGAGTGAGTGTGTGTGTGTGTGTGTGTGTGTGTGTGTGTGTGTGTGTGTGAGAGAGAGAGAGAGTGGGTGGTTGTGAGTGAGTGAGTGTGTGTGTGTGTGTGTGTGTGTGTGTGTGTGTTCGAGAGAGAGTGAACGAGAGAGTGAGTGAGTGAGTGAGTGAGTGAGTGAGTGAGTGAGTGTGTGTGTGTGTGTGTGTGTGTGTGTGTGTTCGAGAGAGAGTGAACGAGAGAGTGAGTGAGTGAGTGAGTGAGTGTGAGTGTGTGTGTGTGTGTGTGTGTGTGTGTGTGTGTGTGTGTGTGTGTGTGCGTGTGCGTGTGTGTGTGTGGAACAGCGCAGTCTCGCCTTGTGTCTGCGTAACGGTTCAGTTGCTGGGCATATCTTCCGGAGCAGGGCTTCCGTTTCTGGTCCTAACAATAGAGGCGACTTCCTGGTTTATCGCATCATTTCCTGTGGTGTTTCTAATACAGTCCGGTATGTGCTGTGAGAGACTGCAAAACCACAAATAATTAAGAGCAGGGCAAAAGTTTAAAGATAAGGCAGCGCTCATTTAATGTTGGCAGCTTTTCCGTTCGAATGCTGAGCAAAGTTTTAAGCAAACTTTTTTGGAAAAGTCGACAGAAGAAAACACAACTTAGTGTTTCCATCTGCTGTGCCAGTAAAAAAGCTCCCCTCTGTGCATGATGCAACAGGACTGCGTCATGAAAAGAGGGCCAACAATGGATGCTCAGCTGCTGCTAACACGTGCACGTTGGCGCAGCGGTTAGCGCGGTCGCCTCACAGCACGAAGGTCCTGGGTTCGAGCCCTGGGGTAGTCCAACCTTGCTGGGTCATCCCGGGTCGGCCTCTGTGTGGAGTTTGCACGTTCCCCCCCGTGTCTTGCTTGGGCTTCCTGCAGGGGCTCCGGTGTCCTCCCACGGTCCAGATGGGTGGCGGCCTGTCCAGGGTGTCTCCTCGCCCGCCGCCCAGTGACTGCTGGAATAGGCTTACAGCATGTAATGGTACCACACGACCAGGCAAGGTCTCTCTCCTGTTACACAAACAGTGAGGTATCCATCACTCGGCATGTCTGCAAGTGTGTGCACACATGTACGTTTGTGTGTCTGCAAGCGTGTGTGTGTGCGTGTGAGTAGGTGCCACGCCCTCGTGCGCAGAGGGGGGAACTGTAAAACAAGGGCTTTGAGATGGATTATCAGCCGTCTTCATGCTGCTCAGATCAAAAGCCCGTCGCCGGGGTGGTCTCGCATGTGCGGAGCGAGGCGTGTACGTACGTTTGCAGGCCTCCGACAGCTCGTTCCTCTCGTTTTGTCTCTCCCGCGGCTTTATTTCAAAGCCCATGTAAGGCAATCCTTCAGGAATACCCACCAGTGACAAACTATAGAGCACTTTTGTAGCCATATTTCATCATTGTTGAATAAAGCGGTGCCAGAAGACTAAGTTGCACGGTAGGTTCTGACTGGGGAAAGACATCGGATCCTCTTGGCAGATAGCCTTGTTTAATGTAGCTGTGCCGCCGGATGGGAGCCGCGGAGCCTATGGCCGGGCGGGTCCAGAGAGGGAGAACGGGGCAGTACGGTCGGAACGATGCAGCTCACTATCTTACGGGAGCAGTCCGGACCGGCACCTCGCTCAACACTCGAGGCTGGGTCCCACGCCAGGTGTGCAGCTGCAAGGCTGCTGGCCTGCAAGTGTAGTCGGAATAAACTTGTTGAGTTGGAACTAGTTAAGTGAGGTTAAACTTATTAAACTTTTTTTTTGTTGTTGGTGTTTTTCCACCTTTTTATTTGTCCTTGGTAGTAGAGAGAGAGAGGGAGAGACAGGAAAGGCAGTGGAGAGAGAGATGAGGACATGCAGCAAAGGGCCCCGGGCTGGATTTGAACCCAGGCTGCTGTGGTAAGGACTCAGCCTTATGTGGTACACGCTCTACCAGGTGAGCCACTGGGGTGCCCCCTATTAACTTTTTTTTTTGGGACCCCCCCCCAATTGTATTTGAACAATTACCCCCTACTCTTCCGAGCCGTCCTGGTCGCTGCTCCACCCCCCTCCGCCGATCCGGGGAGGGCTGCAGACTACCACGTGCCTCCTCCGATACATGTGGAGTCAGCAGCCGCTTCTTTCCACCCGACAGTGAGGAGTTTCACCAGGGGGACGTAGCGCGTGGGAGGATCACGCTACCCACCCCCCCCCCGAACAGATGCCGCGACCGACCAGAGGAGGCGCTAGCCCGCAGACACGGCCAATTGTGTCTGTAGGGACGCCCGACCAAGCCGGAGGTAACAGGGGGACTCGAACTAGCGACCCCCGTGTTGGTAGGCAACAGAATGGACCGCCACGCTTCCCGGACGCCGCCCCATGACCAGAATCCAAGCATTATTTCATCTGATATCGCGTTCATGTCCCCTCATTAGTTCCCGTTGAGTAAAAGTGCGCTAACTGCTGTCTGCAGGTTCACTTCTGAGCGAGTCATGGCTGTGCTGTGCCGGCGTCCCGGCAGCGCTGAAAACATTCCAGAACGTCTAATGTAGCCGGCAATGTATCGAGCTGTTGCTCTTCTTCACATCATCGAACACGAATCACGCCGTGTGCGTGTGATCACAGCATCCCGCAACAACTGTAACCGTAATTGTGCAGATGTATCGTGTTGAGATCTGACGGTGCTTGAACCAGTCCCGCTCTGTATCCACGTTGGTAGTGAGAGAAACAGTTTTACATTACACTGTGTGTGTGTGTGTGTGTGTGTGTGTGTGTGTGTGTGTGTGTGTGTGTGTGTGTGTGTGTGTGTGTGTGTGTGTGTGTGTGTGTGTGTGTGTGTGTGTGTCGTCTGGTGTGATCGTCTGCAATGATGATGAATGAACGGTGAAGTATGGGCGACTCCAAATGAAGTAATGAAGCCGGTGTGGGTTCGAGTGCGCTCAGCCTTCCTCCGCTCTTTATGCTTAGGCGCCTTAAACCCGACACCGCTCGGCTGTGCTGCGCTGTCTGACTAATCACTGTGAGAGAGGAGACACAGCCCTGCCTGTGGAGTAGCCGTGTAGTGGAGGGTGTGTTACAGCTGTTGTTTGACTGCCGGACACCTGAATACGAGCTCCCACGTGCGACGGTTGTATTTCGCCTGGTCGTTACGACAACTGTTTCACCAGCCCCGTGTATGTTTTATGCGTGTCTGGGTTGCAAAGATAGGCGACTTCATCTTGCACGCGTGTTTTTGACTGGCACGTGCATGGTCCCACGTGCACGGGGGGTTGTTGGTGCGTGCACGGGAGTCTTGTGTTCAGTTGCGCGCTCCGCAGCTCTGCGCTAGTAGGTGCCATGGGGGCGGGGGGAGGGGTGGGGGGGAGCTGAAGACTACTACGGCGAGCATCAAAGCGGCGGAGCGGTCTTGGAGGAATGCCTGAGTCCACTGGCCCCTCTCCTTCTGTCGCTGGCCACACCTACCGGAGAACAAAGAGAGAGGAGGCGGCCACCAGCTGGAGAGGAGGGAGAGAGAGAGAGAGAATGAAGGAGAAAATGGAAGCCAAGAGAGACCGAGGGAGGAAGATACACGTGGGGCCTTTATAAGGACGAGGCAGCTAGAAAAAGGGGATCCGGGGTGTCACAACCCGAAGCTCCTGCAGGGCTAAGAAAGTATTTTGCAAGGTCAAAAAGACAACAAAAATGAAAAAACCTGAAGGGGAAATGTATGAAATGAAAACTGAGACAAAGCAGACGGGAGGGTAGGAGAGGTGCAAACAGCCCATCGGGGTAGACCTCCCGCCGCCTGCTGTATTTTTTCCCCCCGTCGGAGGACGTTTAAGGACATTATGAGTAGCTGAATTATACATGATACATCTACATGTTGATTTGATCGCTTTAAACTGCGGGAGGGGAGAATCCGTAGGGGGGGGGGGTTTTTCATCTGTGCTGCCTCTCCTTTTGCTTTGTCTCCTTGCTGAGGGTGTGTGTGGGGGGGGGTGGAGGGGTCAGGGGTGTCAGAGTGTCTGCAGTCTGGTGATAAACAAAGCCACCACACCGTTCCCACTTGCAGGGCTTTTGTCACATTTCCAACGCACATGTGAGCGGCGGTCGCCCTGGGTAGGTAGGATCTGTGATGAGGCGATAAGACACAACAACCGTTTTGCTATAACGGGTCAGATTTTTGTACAATGTGGAGCCACTAATGCTACACACATGTAGGGAAAAACCACAGTGCCTCCTGAATTAAATGAAATATATATAAAAAAAACTTTGCACATGCACATAGCCGAGAGGACGACCTCATCACCAAAAAACAATGTCCGGCCTTCTTATGGAGTCCAACATCTCGCAACACCTTCAGGTCAAACCGTTTTGGTCAAAACCAAAAAGAGGGTGGAAGGACGGCACCAGAAATGAATGTGACACGCCCCGTCCGAAAACCAGCGGACAGTAAAGCTGCAATTGAACAATAACATAAAAAGGAGATCCAACGGCGACTCTTGTTTTTGCGTAGACTCGGGGGTGTTTGGGGTTGGACAGGGTTTTTGGGGTTGGGCAGGGTTTTTGGGGTTGGACAGTGTTTTTGGGGTTGGACAGGGTTTTTGGGGTTGGGCAGGGTTTTTGGGGTTGGACAGTGTTTTTGGGGGTTGGACAGGGTTTTGGGGGTTGGACAGGGTTGGATGGTGTTATTCTATCGTGCTGTGAAAGCCAGTGTAGTACGTTACTGGATTTCAGCTTGGTTTGGTGACTTATATCATCCATCCAGCCATCATCCAAACCGCTTATCCTGCTCTCAGGGTTGCGGGGATGCTGGAGCCTATGCCGGCAGTCACCCTGGACACCCTGGACAGGCCGCCAGAGCGTCACAGGGCCAACACACATTCACTCCTAGGGACAGTTTAGTACGTCCGATTCACCTGACCTACGTGTCTTTGGACTGTGGGAGGAAACCGGAGCGCCCCAGAGGAAACCCACGCAGACACGGGGGGAACGCGCAAACTCCACACAGAGGACGACCCGGGGTGACCCCCAATGTTGGAGAACCCCAGGGCTCGAACCCAGGACCCTCCCGCCGTGAGGCAACTGCAGACTGGTCCACACAGTGATGAAAGTGAGGGGGGTAAGGGAGCATCCCTCCCTCCAAATGCTCTTTGAGAAGACCATAGCTAAACATGCTAGGGACGTTATCGCTGACCCCTCTCATGCCCTGTGTTCAGAATATGAAGCGCTCCCATCAGATAGACGCTACCGGGGTCCATTTAGATACAGGAAAAGATACCTGAATGGGTATAAATCTCTTCCATGCCTCTGTCAGTGTCACTATATAATGTATGTATTCTTATGTGGCAGCCTTTATGTTCGAGACAAATGCCCCTCGGAGCAAACGAAGTAATCTTGAAGTTTCCGAGTTTATCAAACGGCGATGTACATAATCCTGATGTGAATTAATATCTGGCAGCAGCGATGGGAAGAAAGAGAGACCTCAACTACAAATTTGATAGTCAAGTCAACTCTCCTTGCATAGCCCAACATCACAAACACAAATTTGCCTCCGTGGGTTATACAGCAACACAACATCCTATCCTTTACCCTCGCGTCAGATAAGGAACAACTCCCTAAAACCTTTAACAGGTAGAAAAAATAGGAAGAAACCTCAGGGAGAGCAACAGGGGAGGGATCTCTCTCCCAAGACGGACAACGTGCAAGTGATGTTGTGTTTACACACTTTACATAATAAATGAATAAATAAATAAGTAAAACATAAGCCAACAATACAGCCGGGACATTCCCTTGTGACACAACGTAGAAAAAGAAAACCAGATCTTCATCATGTCTCTCTGAGGCACAGTACTCCCCCAAGTTCTGGAAAAAGGCCATTTCTGTTTGGGTGCTCTGTTCCCCTGTCATAGTCCCTCAGCATCTTCAGCGCCTCTTCAAACAGTCTTGAATCCACAGATTAGAAATGGCTCATGTGCGGCATGTAGACCTCATGTTGAACAGCTGAGCTACCACCTCAGTGTTGCCGGGTCCTGATCCTGCTGCAGCCACTATGGGCTGTAGGGTGATGTTCCTGGTGGAAACCAGTTTCTGGGGAAGTGCTGGAGTGCACTGATCTTGGACATCCAGCCTGGCTCCATGAATCCGGGGCTCCTCCAGCAGCCAGTGCAAGAAAACCATTCGTTTCCTCTAGCATGTACAGATGTATGACTGTGAGTCTGTAACAGAGATGCAGTCAGTCAGTGTCGTACCCTATTTCCCCCATTCTCACCAGGAACACTCTCCATAATGCACCACTCACCCTTTCTCTCCTTTGCACCACCAGCCTGACTTTGGTCAGGTCCAGCTGCTGGCCCTTTTCTGCTGCTTTCTCCTGCTGCCTGTGTTTCCTCTACTCCTTTCCTTTCTTCTGTTGTGACACTCGGGACAGCCGAGCTGCCATCAATTATATTTTCATCGCCTGAATCAACTCGCTGTTCCCCTGCATGATTATGTACCCGCCCGCTGTATCCGTCTCCTGCCTCGGGCTCAGTCGGCGGGATGCCGCCCCTCCGCAGAGCACCGGCATCCGCTGGCTCCTCATCTGGTGGGGCACCGGTGTTAGTGTGCTCCTCAGCTAGCCCGGCCCCTGGCTCAGGGTGCCCCCTCGGCCGGCCTGTGAGGGCAAGCATTCCACTTGTGCCCCACATCCCCACACTCTAAACATTTAATGCTGCCTGTGCTGGCGTACACCATGTACTGTCCCTCCCCATGTTTTACTCTCAAGCAGCATCTGTGACGGACAATTCAGATACACGAACATCTGTCTCCGCAGGGATTGGCCATGTTGCACTTTATCATACGTACAGCCCAACCCCACAGTCCTAAAACTACCCGCCAGCTTCCTGAAGCGCTCCAGCTCCCGCTCCAATGCCTCATTGGGAGTGACCGGGGGAGCACCGGAGACAGTGACCTGGGTGGAAGGCACGGCGAGCAGGGAAACCTGTAGATAGACACCATTCAGAAAGACGCCGCTCGCTATTAACTCAAAACGCTCCCGTTTCAGGAAAACAACCACACCTTTGTTGATCCTGGAGGCATAGGACAGGTTGGTGTGTCCCACGTGGTTCTCCCACAGCCAGGAGAACCGCCCGTATCGGAACAGATGGATCAGGCTGAACCCGCACTCCATGTCGGATAGAGAGAGAGAAGGCGTCTCCGAGGGCGCCATCTCTCGCACTATGAATTGGATAAATACATCGAATTTACTGACAGCAGGTTGCTCTCACCAAACGCACTCACTCACCGACTCCCAGCATGCACCGAGAGAGAGGGGAGGGGGGGAGGGCAGGATTGCTGAAATGCATGAAAAGACTGCCAGAGGTAGAGGCCTGTATTGGAAAAGGGAGTCAGTTCAATTAAGCAGACAATTACCCGAGCCGCCTGGTCGTAAAGACATCCCTGAGGCCAAGCCATTGAGGCCATACTGTCAATAACAGAGGGGAGGGAAGGAGTGGCAGAGAGGACAGGAGGTGGAGGGAGGGCGGGGGGGGGGGTTCGGTCACCAGTGGCGACTGAACGAAAAAGGTAAATGGGGGAATTAAAACGAGGAAGCGTGTAGGAAGAGAAATAACCCTGCCAGTGCGGACAGGGATGGGCCAACGGGGGGGGAACCCGGAGAACATTTTGGTTGGCCCCCACACACAAGGCGCCATTGTGCGTCTATAGTGGCTTGCTAACTGGGTTTGACAGGCCTGTTTTGACTGGCCCCTTGGGGAGCAATGTGTTTAGGGTTGAAATTTACAGGGGCATGTTGTTTCTACATCGTCCAGCAGCTGCTGTCCTCCCCCCACCACACCGCCCCCCCGCCCCCGCCGGCTTCACCGCGCTCCCGTCATGCTTCACCCGCCGCAAGAGACGCAGAGGAAGGGATGTTCGGCCTTGTGCCGCACGCCTGCATGTCTCTGTGAGCCAGAGGTTCGCCAACGACTGCAACATCCACACTAGCAGAACGGGGTGGGGGGGGTGGGGGGGTGGGGGGACACTCACGGTCAGTAAGATTTGGGTCGTGGAAGGCAGGAACAAAAGTCAAGTGGTCGCCGTTTATCCTGGTTAAAATGTCAGGCGCAAGGAGTCCCAAGAAGCCGTGACCCCGACCGAGACGTATCGCATCGCTCGCTGTCACGATAGCTCCTGGTGAGACTGTACATCCGAAACGTGTGTTTATTGTTTGGTCATGTGATCTGCAGTGTGATTCCGTGTGAGTATGTGTGCGTGTACACATGTTTGTGTGGTTGTGGTGGGAGGGTGGGGGGGGGTGTCTGTGGGTCTGTTTCCACATGTGGTTGCATGTGTACACTACGTGTATATGTGTATTTGCAATGCTGTGGGCACTCGTTTGTGTATCGGTGTACATTTTTGTGCGCATGGAGGGGTTGTTGGTGTGTCAACGTGTGGGGGGTTTTTTTGTGTATCGATATGTGCGTGCATGTGTGTGTGTACAGGACTGTAAAACCACAGGGGGCCAGGCAGTGTGCAGAGTCAACACGGAGTCAGGTAATGAAAGACAAAACCAATAAGGCTTTTAAAGACAGCAGAGAGAGCACCTTCTCTCTCCCCCAGCTACATAAACCTCCCCCGCCATTCCTTCAGCGTTCGCTCCCCCTCCCTCTCTCTCCGTATCGCATCCTAATTCCCACCCTTTCTGTCCTTCTATCGGTCGTCCTGTCGTTTTCCTTGCTCAGCGCTGAACTGGGCTGAATTTGACCCCTTCACGCTCAGGGTTGCTGGCGACGGCACAGCGCTGCCATCTGAGCTGCAAGTCCAGCGGCGGTGGGTGGGTGGGTGGGCGGGCGGGTGGAGAGTCCAGGATGGGTGGGGTTGGGTTCGATGAGGGAAAACATCATTACGCGGATGCATTTTGGAGGTCACGTAGAACACGCCGAAGGAGAGTAAACACGGGGGCCGAGCGGGCAGGAGCGGTTCTTGGCGTCGCAGCAGAGAAGGGGGGGGGGGGTTCGCCTCGCAAAGACCAGCCCACGCAGTTCACTTTGCTCATTGTGGTCTGAAAAGGTTCAGCGGTCATTCGTTTGTGTTGGGGGGAGGAGGGGGGGGCATCGACAATGGACGTAGACCAAAATGACTTTGCATGTCCTTACCACGAGCAGGTCAAATCCAGTCAGTCCACGTCTGTATACGATTCGTGTCATCGCCGATGAATCGGATTCTGTAGCGACGCCGACCTCTCCTGTTGCGGCCGTAGCTGTCATGTTCAAAACGCGGCGCTGCTCATTGTCGTCGTGGAAACCCCCTTCTTCATAGTTCACCAACTGGTCAGGCCTCCAACTGTCGGGTACAATAGATTCTCACTGGATGCTTTCCAGAACGTATCTGGGATTGGGAGAACTGAACTGACGAGATGGAGGCTGGCTTCTCAAGGCTACAGAAGGGCGAGCAGCATGACGCAAATCTGTCACGGCAGGTGAATGCCAAAAAAAGAGAGAGAATATTGCAGGTCTGAATTACACGTAAGTGTTAGCCTTTATAAACGGACTCTTATTTGACGGTAGATGTGATATCACGGAGTTCGACTGTGGCGTAGAAATTAGGGAGCAAAACCGGCGTGACGGGTTCACAAGTTGAACTAAACGCTTGGCTAGGCTACTTTAGATCCTTCCGTCTGATATATCCGTCCCCTTGTACTCTCTTTCTTCCATTCTTTCTCAAACCCAAATCCACTCAAGGGGGGCTTTGATCTGGCGAGTAATCTAACCGCCCCGCCCCCTGACCTCTTGCCCCTCTCCCAACCGGTCCCCGGTGTGACCAGCCTATGCATCATGTGATAGCTGGGAGCCTGTCCTGTCCTATTACTATGGGCTTAGTGGGTCTTAGTCATTGGCTCCTACCTTAAAGCCCCCGGCTTTCTGCGTTGGAGGTCTGTTTACCTCGTGACTCGGAGCTAATCCACCTCGAACTCTGCTAACTCTCTTTACCTCCCCTCCCGATCTTCCCAAACCTCTGAGAACAATGAGGATTCAGACCACCTCACGCTGGATTTCCAGTTCAGGGCTAGCGGGGCGAAGGGATAAAAACCACAAGGGGCCGCCCTGCTATTCCCAAAACTCACTCTGTCATCACAATTCAACCAACCTACCAACTAATCAATAAACCAATCAGTTTAACGAAAATCAATCAAACAATCAGCCGAACACCCAGTCAGTCAAGTTTTATTTATATTGCACGTTTTGTACATAAAGATGCAATGCCCTAGGGGCGTCCGGGTAGCGTGGCGGTCTATTCTGGTGCCTACCAACACGGGGATCGCTGGTTCGAATCCCCGTGTTACCTCCTGCTTGGTCGGGCATTCCCTACAGGCACAGTTGGCCATGTCTGCGGGTGGGGAGCCGGATGTGGGTGGTATGTGTCCTGGTCGTTGCACTAGCGCCTCCTCTGGTCGATCAGGGCGCCTGTTCAAGGGGGAACTGGGGGGTAATAGCGTGATCCTCCCACGCACTACGTCCCCCTGGCAAAACTCCTCACTGTCAGCTGAAAAGAAGCGGCTGGCAACTCCACATGTATGGGAGGAGGCATGTGGTAGTCTACAGCCCTCCCCAGATCAGCAGAGGGGGTGGAGCAGCGAGCAGGATGGCTCGGAGGAGTGGGGTCATTGGCTGGATACAACTGGGGAGACAACTGCATTGTGGAGGTTTTGGACACCGGACCACCTCTGGACGCAGTGTTGCAGCAGCTTCGTATGGGGCAACTGAACATGAAGGCCACATTTCTACCAGTCCAATTCAACCAAATATCCAAGCCACATTTTTTGGAAGTGAAAATGAAAGTGCAAGTTCAAATTGAAATGCCTAACGTTATCAACAATGGCTCATCACACTGCTGAACTACTTCCCGTTCCGTCTTGCAGGGGCGACCATCTTGCTCACTGTAGCTAGTAGTAACCATGGATACCACCATAGATTGACTACCGGGCGTCAGGGCAGACATTTTTTTTTTTAATATCTGGTTGTTGTTGAAAGGACGGGTTTGAGTTCAGCTGCCCCACAAGATGCCTGCTGATTAAAGCTGAAATAAGACCCAGGTTGTAAAAAGACCGGACTTTTCATGAGAACAAGTTAAAAGTTAGACAAAGAAAGGCACGATATTACCTGTGCATGGTAAAGAGGGTGCATGTAGAGGTTGAATTCTAACTGTTTTAAAGGCCAAGTAATTCTATCTGTGTATGCACGTGGATGTGCCTGGCTGTGTTGGGACAGCATGGAGACCCGGCTCAGTTAAGGGACGAGCGAATGTGTGCATGTAAACCCTGGCTGCACCATCATGGAGTCGTACGGCTGACCTTAAGACATCTCTACATCCTGTCTCTCTCCGTCTCTCTCTGAGGTATTAATTCTCCTGTTTCCCTCAGACCTTCACCCCCGTGCTCCTGCTCTCCTCTTCATCCACCTCTGCTTTACATCTCTGAAACACCACATCAGAGTGCCTATCACCGCCCCCCCCCGCTATCTTCCTCTCCTCACACACGCTTCTTATCCTAACAACCTCCACACATCTTGCCCCTCCCAGCACGAGCCCTGCCGCGAAACCTTCCTCATCCGTTACACATCATCACCTCATCCGTCAGTGTTATGACCAGAGGTGGGACCGCCTCTTTGTCCCCCTTGTTACCGCTGTCCTCTCAGTAGACCTCCGTCCATGCAGTGTCTTTGTCCACGTCTAAGTTTGTGTTTCGGTTTGATGGCTGAGAGAGCTGGTGCCGGATCAGCTGAGAGAGCTTGGTCTGCTGCGTCCTGTGGGCCCAGGGACCACGGCGCTGCCTGGAGTGGCGCCCGAGGAGGAAACACCCAGGGTGGTCTGACAGGACGCGGAAGCGGGGCAGGCTAAGCTAACTGCTAGCCCACGCCGACCGGCAGTTCCGATAACACCGAGGGCCGTCGTGCGAAGTCTGGGAAGGTGTGCCGAAGGTGTCTGGCTGGGAGAGCTGGCGTTGGATCGGCTGGGGGAACGCGGTTCGCTGCTGCCTGACGAGGAAACGCCGAGGGCGGTCTGACAGGACGCGGAAGCGGGGCAGGCTAAGCTAACTGCTAGCCCATGCAGACCGGCATCTCATCTTGGCGTTCGCTCTCCTTGACAGTGATTTCTTTTTCCATACGTTGGGATACAAGGGTTTTTGTAATTTTTTTTTGTAGTTTGGATATATATGTGTTGTAGTTTTTGGATATGTGTTTTTGTCTTGGTGTTGCACAGCTGTGGGCTGGGGGAAGCCATGTTTCATTTCATGTGTGCAGGTGCACGGAATGAAATGACAAATAAATGTTCCTGATTCTTCTGTCCTTCTCTGTCTTCTCTCACCCTCTTTCCATTTCTCTCTCTCGCTCTCTCTCTCTCTCTCTCTCTCTCTCTCTCTCTCTCTCTCTCTCTCTCTCTCTCTCTCTCTCTCTCTCTCTCGCTCTCGCTCTCTCTCTCTGGGGTGCAGTAGTGACAGGTGCACCAAGATTTAAACAGCAGAGACAGAGCTGCTCAAGATCTCTGTTCTCTATTGAGACCTGAACTTCCCTGAGAATCTTGGACGCCGCCGGTGTTGTCGCAGGTGCCGCACATCTCCGTTGCCGTCGGTCCCTTTCCTCCTCCCCCCCCTGCGTATTTCCCTCCCGCCGTTCCCCCGATTCTCACCGTCTCCTTCCTCGCAGAGCACGCAGGGAGAGCAGCGGCAGGTGATGTCATCAGAAAGCGCCGCTGTATTTTTCTCTCCTCTGCGGTTGACGTGGTTGTCCGAGACCCCTCTGCCAAGGAGTCGCTGCAGTTGCTAGAGGAACCGAGCAGCCAAGTTTGTACCCGGGTCAGGTGATGTCATCAGAAAGCGCCGCTGTATTTTTTTCTCCTCTGCGGTTGGTGGGGATGTTCGAGACCCCTCTGCCAAGGAGTCGCTGCAGCTGCTAAAGAGGAACCGAGCAGCCAAGTTTGTACCCGGGTCAGGTGATGTCATCAGAAAGCGCCGCTGTATTTTTTTTCCTCCTCTGCGGCTGGTGGGGATGCCAAGGAGTCGCTGCAGCCGCTAAAGAGGAACGGAGACAGGAACAGAGTTCAGAGGGCGTGAGAGCCGAAGCGGCGCAGAAAAGTCCGGTTTAATTGGAGTCAGGATCGTCTCATTGTTCCTCCCTTTGAAGCCGAGGTTTCCCTTTGTGCCTACACCGCTCGGCTTATAAAGCGCCCCTTATATCCCGGCCTCTCGTTTTCCCTCCGTTCCTATTCAGGGAATGTCGACTTTCACGGCTTTTCCCCCCAAAGTTCAGAGTCGACGGCCTTAAGCTTCGGCATTCTTTCGAATATCCCCTGTGTGTTTTATCTGTCGAAAGAAACCAGCGAGTGGAAAGTCCTGCGGTCTGGGCCCTGCCGGCCCGGCCCGTGTCTGCCGTGTTTGCGTTTGAAGCCACTACTGTGCTGTGCTGCGCTCGCAGAGGGTCTTTGTGTTGAGAAGTTATTTCCCAGCAAGTTGACTGATGAAGTGTGGACATGCGGCTGATTTAGGGCTTCTTTCCACACATCTGTAGGTGTGCTGCGCTAAGCCCTTTTTCTCTCCATCTCCCCTCTCTCTCTCTCTCTCTCTCTCTCTCTCTCTCTCTCTCTCTCTCTCCCTCCCTTGTCTCCGTCTCCTTCATCCCCCGCCTGATTCGCTCCCTGCAGGAGTTGGCTCGGTCTCTGACCCCGGGGCTGCATCACGCCTGGCCAACCTGTTTTTCTTGGAAATTTCTGCTGCCTGAGGCAGCTAGGAGGATGGGATGATACTGTGTGCAGTGTGTGTGTTGTTGTTGGGCATAAGTGTCGGTGCTTTGAACGAACCCTATATCGCCGCCAGTCTCGCAGCGAGTGTGCGGCTTTCGGGGGGCCTCGGGTGCTCGCTTTAATCCGATAGGCGCCCTGCTGGCCTGCTGACCCATCGCCGTCCTCCTAGCGAACCGTCTCTTCTGTTCATGCGTACCATCGCGGGGCGGACAGGCGTGAAGAGAGAGGGGAGGAAGACGCTGACAAAAGCGAACAGTCCACGCCGGCGAGATGAAGGCCTCGGGGAGGGAGGAGGGGGAGGGAGAGCGGTCGGAGGAGCGCGGAGATGATCCGATTTAGGCGAGCGGGGCAGTCCGAGACGGGACAGCGTATCCGGGGGATAACTTGGCTGCCTCGTCCGAGCATGGTCAGAATACCGGGGATCAGGCCAGCGTCCCGCGCAGACCGGCGACTTAACAGGTGCTTTATGAATCAGCGCCGCGTTTTCTGCCTCCTCCCCCACGTCCGCCCGCCCCCTCGTCCATATTCAGGAAATTAATTTAGCGAGGATAAGCTAGTTTTTCACCTCCTTGGGCTGTGTGCGAATGTGCAGCGGCGGTGTCTCGTCTCCTCCTCCTCCTCCTCCTCCTCCTCCTCCTCCTCCCCCTCCACACATGGAAGCACTTTGGCTGCGTCTCCGTGGGTCAATTAGACAAAATTCAGTTATATCGTGGATGTGTGTGTGTTTGTGTGTGTGTGTGTGCGCTCGTGAGGAGGAATTGGCTTGGTGACCTTCAGGAGGATAGATTCAATCAATAGAGCTAATTAAAATGGATTACTGAGGATAGCTAGGGCAAGTAAACCATACTGTTTGTTGGGTGTGTGTGTTTGTGTGCGTGCGTGCGTGCGTGCACATTTATAGTAATTCTATTTCAGCAGTTTCTGACAATCTCCTAATCACCTACGCACGCTGTGCTGCAGCCCGAGTTCACGACCCCTGAGGTCTAGTGTCGGACCCGCACCGTTTAAACTCCCCCCTCATCACATTTGCTTAACCGTGTTTAGCTTCGTTTCTGCACCGACCCTGGCCTAACGAGCATTTAGGGAAGACAAAGCCGCCATACATCTGCCCCTGCAGCCGCCAAGCCGGCTGACCAGGCCGTGACTCTCGCCCAGGTTCAGCGGGCGGTCAGCGAGAGGCTCCCGCCGCTCATAGCGGCCTGTTAGCGCTAGCGGCTCTATCAACTTAGCTCCATTGGCAGATGAAGATTTGTAAGTCGGGTCAAGGGTCAGCTGCCTCGGAACCCTGTTGATCGTTGTTTGACCCTTGTGCACATGACCGAGAGAAGATTCACATGGGTGTGTGTCGGAGCAAACAGCTAACAACACACACACACACACACACACACACACATACGTCCGACCCTTGTACAGTTATGGCTGCATGAACACACAACCAACCAACTCTGAATGAACACAACACATTTCTGGGTGTCTGCAAAGCCCCGGGGGGAGATTTTATAGTTGCTTTGTTATATCAAGAATCGAGAACAATTTATTCCCCGGTCTATCATGTCCTTGTGTACGCAAAAGAAATACGACTTCGTTTCACCCGGCCTACAGCAGCGCAACACAAAAGAGATGAAAACACGTATGCGGGATTTCCGAAAGCGACACCGCCAACAACACAAAAGCAGAGAGAATAAATGACACAGTCCATTCAGCGCAACACTGTCCACATATTCCGCCGTCCCGAGGACGAACGCCAGCCAGGAGGACTGTCAGAACTGCCGGTCTGCACGGGCCAGCAGTTAGCTTAGCCCGCCCCGCTTCCACGTCCTGTCAGACCGCCCTGGGTGTTTCCTCTTCTGGTGCAGCTCCGAGCAGGGCCGTGGTCCCTGGGCCTACAGGACGCAGCAGACCAAGCCCCCCCCACCCCCCCTGCCAATCCAACACCAGCTCTCCTAGCCAGACACCTTTGACACACCTCCCCGCACTCCACACGACCACACTAAAACCCACTCGACACGGCGTAGTCGGTACCGGGCGAAGCCGCTGCAAATCTGAGTGCTCGCCACCATCTTCTGTCCTAGATCAGGCAAGGTTTTTCTCCCGAGGGCTCCGATTCGGTTGTTCCTAATGGACCGTGAAGAAATGTTTGGATATTTGGGTGAGAATATTGAGTATGCATGCCTTCTGTAACAAGTGTGTACATATATATATATATATAGTATGTTTGAGAAAGTGAGAAAGATGGAGGAAAAAAAGACGAGAGCGAGAGAGACGGAGGGAGAGCCATGGAGAGGGAGGGAGGCATTACGGCTGTTAAAGTGCATGCCTGTTAGTGGTTTTCCTCTGTGCCCTGCCCTTTGTTTCACCCTAGTTAAAGAGAGCCACTCGTACGCCGCTATATATACTGCAGCTGATGATACGACTACTGAAGTACACATGCACGGTAGGATTACAGGTCTGCTTTATTTTCTGCCTTTTGAAGTCCCTGCTCATCATTCAAAGTCCCCCCAGTCCTCGGTCGAGTTCGTACACGTGCACACATCCAAGGGTGCGCACGAGGATGTCAGGAGCCCACCGAGCATATAGGGCCACGTATACAACGCATGCGGAGACATCCACGCTCATGTAGAGGCCTGCACACAAACACACACGCGCAGATGCAGATACACAAATTGGCCGTCTCTGGTTTTAAACCGCCGCCTGTGTCTGAAATCCCAACTGACTGCCAGAGTAACCCAATACCAGATGCAGGCTCAAAGCCCATGGGGGAGCGCTGTTATCTTTTACTATTTTCACCTCTCAGATGTGGAGGTCACCGACTGCCTGATGTCAGACAGAGCGAGAGAGAGCGAGAGAGAGAGAGAGAGAGAGAGTACGAGAGAGAGTGCGAGCGAGAGAGAGTGAGAGAGCATGTGAGAGAGAGTGCGAGCGAGAGAGTGAGAGCGAGCAAGCGAGAGTGAGAGCGTGTGTGAGAGAGTGCGAGGGAGAGACAGAGTGTGAGAGAGAGAGAGAGAGAGAGAGAGAGAGAGAGAGAGAGCGTGTGAGAGAGAGAGTGCGAGCGAGAGAGTGAGAGTGAGCGAGCAAGCGAGAGTGAGAGCGTGTGAGAGAGTGCGAGGGAGAGACAGAGTGTGAGAGAGACAGAGAGAGTGCGAGCGAGCAAGCGAGAGTGAGAGCGTGTGAGAGAGAGTGAGAGTGAGAGCGAGCAAGCGAGAGTGAGAGCGTGTGAGAGAGAGTGAGAGTGAGAGCGAGCAAGCGAGAGTGAGAGCGTGTGAGAGAGAGTGAGAGTGAGAGCGAGCAAACATCGTCGTGTCGTG
>JAJHIY020001444.1:0-28078 GCA_022114975.2 Lampris megalopsis
CACGACACGACGATGTTGGACGGCTCGGAAGAGTGGGGTAATAAGCCAGGTACAATTGGGGAGAAAAAGTGGGGGGGGGGGGGAGAAGGAAGCACCTCATTCGGCCAAAATTAAGCAGCAATGAACGGGTTTCAGGCTTCACAAAGCCGAGCAAAGTCACGTCAGCTAGCTTGATTGTGTTTAAAGACGCAGCGAGACCCATCACACACTCGGGTCATCATAACACGGTAGGCAGGAAACGAGTCTAAATTCAAATCTAAATTCAAATCTAAATTCAGACAAGTGCATGTAGTACATAACATCTTGTCGACCATGTAGTAAATGCATTGAGGAGCTTGAAACCTAAGTCGGTGCTGCTTATTAATATTTTCCTCCCGACAGAATTAGCAGGAGTAAATACTCGGACTGGAGTTAATGACAGGCTTATGAAAAGAGCCAAAAGGGTAATGCAAGGGAAGGTGCTTTTTTTTGTGTGCCCCATTTCAGGTACAGATGGTCCAGGTTGCGTGGTGTGTTTGATTTGTGGCTCTGCTGAAGATGAGTAAATGCTTCGTCCTCACAGTTTGTTGTTGTTCTTTAAAAGGCGTGCGTCGAAGACTCCAGGTATAGCCGATTGATTACTGACTCAGCGCGCGAGCTTCAGGTTCAATTGCCACGGGTGTTGACTGAAAAATGAGCTGGTGACAACCGAGAGAAGAGCGAGCGTATGGTATCGTGTATATAATAGAATAAAAAGCGACTGTTTGGCCCAGATGGGCTACGTTGTATATTACGTAGCACCCATTTGGATTGAAGATGTGCCCAAGCAGTTGACGAGACATTTACCAAAATATAAAATCACTACATATTTTGAAAATAGGATTTTATATTTATTATGTCACTCATAATATACAACGAGAAGTCCAGTTATACCAAAGTAATATGTTAGGCTATGCTTAAAGATATGTTTAAAGGGAGGCGATGCTTAAAGGTTCTACCATGTGAGATTGTAGCCCCGGATCCGTTCTATCTTGTAATACCACTTTGTACCTTCGGAGGCGATAGTGAGTCACTCTAGCACCCAATTTCAACTTTAAAAAAAATCACAATTTCACTGTCACACACACACCAACCTGCTTTTCTCAGGCGTATTGTTAAAGATTTTGGTGAAATTTGTTCAAAGATTGGATGAAATCGAAAATGTCGTGCTTACAGTACGAATTGCGTAAGACACTAAATATCACTAAATATGTCAGACTCACCGTCTGACATAACCACCCCACCTCCATTTCAAATATGCGGTCTCGAGCATGTAAAGAATGCCCGTGTCAGTTTTCGGTAGCGTTTGAATGAAGACTTGTGGAGATATGGATGTTAATTCGTTTTGCATATTTTGGAAAATACAGTGACCGATTTCTGAACCGACCCTCGGTTGCAGTGCGGCAAAATTGTGCCACACGTCAATGTGCTGAAAAATTCAGCTCTCCAGGGCAGATGGGTGTTTCCCCCCCCCACCCCAAGTTTGTCACGTGAAATGTCTTAGAAATTTAGATTTGTTGTAATAAGCCACGCTCACTTTAATCAGTCATTGCCAAATTTTAGGCGTGACCCAACCGAATTTCGTATGAACCCATATAGCTGATTACGGGATATACATTTTTGCATTTTTGGCGCCCCCTAAGGGTGAGGGGCAGTGTGCTAAACCGGATGTGCTCAACAACCACTCCTCAACATACGTGTAAAGTTTCGTGTTGACTCAGTAAAAATGAAGCGTTATTGGCAGTTTCCTGCTAAGCCCCGGGCCCTTTGCGAAGCTTTTCTTAATCGGTGGCAGCCATGTTATTGGACCGGTACTTCTCATCTATAGTAGTAGTGTGTATCTCAGTCCCCCAAGGCTGTATACTAAATGTTGTGTTGATACGGTCCAAATCCAACACGTAGAGGTCACATGACTGTTTTTCAGTTCATGCAAGTTAGCAAAAAACAATCCGTCACTGTGGACTTTTATGGTCCAGTTGGCCTTTTTGTAGAGCACATTCAGCTGGATCCGTCCATCCATCCATATCCAAGCCGCTTATCCCAATCGGGGTCGCGGGATGCTGGAGCCTATCCCAGCAGTCATGGGGCAGCAGGCGGGGAGACAGGCCGCCAGTCCGTCACAGGGCCCACGCATTCACACCCAGGGACAATTTAGTACGGCCGATCCAGCTGACCTACATGTCCTTTGGACCATGGGAGGAAACCCTTGTGGACATGGGCAGGACATGCAAACTCCACACAGAGGACGACCCGGGATGACCCCCAAGGTCGGACAATCCCGGGGGTCGAACCCAGGACGTTATTGCTGTGAGGCGACCGCGCTAACCACCGCGCTGCCCTGTTCAGCTGGGTATGTGCGTTAAATTTCAAGTCAATCGGACCCATGGCGTGGGTGTCCCGGCCTCTCAAAAAAAAGCATGTTGAAATGTGAATTATAGCGCCATCCTCTGGCCGATTTCAGCCATGTTTCTTGTGAGGCATTTGCACGTCATATCCAGTTATTGGGCCAAGTTTCATGTCTCCAGCTCCTTCCAGCTCACGGCAACTTGAGCCGCGGCGGCGGCAGACGCTGCATAACAATAAACCGGCACAAACTCAATACGGGTTTGAACCCTAATTAACTTTGTTAGGTGTGATGGGTGTGTGTGTGTGTGTGTGTGTGTGTGTGTGTGTGTGTGTGTGTATATGTATATGCAAGCACATTGTATGGATCTCTGTGTATTGCGTTCATGCATGCCTGTGTGTTTCTTGTGTGCACACGTTGACTTTGTGTGTGTGTGTGTGTGTGTGTGTGTGTGTGTGTGTGTGTGTGTTGGGGAGGGGTTTATATGGACAAAGGAAGAAGGATGTGATGTGAATCAAGTTAGCGATGCCGCTGCACTGCTCTATACAATACAAAAGCATATCAATCATGCTTATGCTGTGCTCAGCAGTTGTGTGTGTGTGTGTGTGTGTGTGTGTGTGTGTGTGTGTCTCTCCCACCTGCCCTCTTTTCATTCGGGAGCGCCGCCGCCAGGTCACACTCTTCTACTTCTCTTAATGGGATAGACCGAGTTGGCAGAGAACGCCATCTTGCTTTCCATCTTTTACAATCTCCGATGGCGTGACCCCGCCTCGTCCCGTCCCAGCCCGGCTCCTTCCTCTATCTATCTGATTCCTGCTCTCCATCCATCCAGAGTTCGAGATTCGATTCACTCTGCCCCCCCCAGCCCACCCCACCCCACCCGCCGCCACCAGGTGTCCGTCATTCAGTTCTATGGTTTTGTCAATACAGCCCTTCCTGTAGCCTGGTTGTCGTGGGAAACGGCACGGGGGGGGGGTGATTGAAGTTCACTGTGAGAGATGGGCCGAGAGATTTAATGGAGGCCCGAGGAACGGAGGTGAGAAACCGGGGAAATTTAGAGAGACGGGCTGGGGAAGAAAACGAGCGCGGGGGGGTAGCGGTTGATGAGAAAAGCGGTATAAAAGGATATTTAGAGGGGGAGCGGCGGATGGATAGACGGAGGACGGTCAGAGAGGGGAGACAGAGTCGAGAGAAACGGCCGGACTTGTATCTTTTTTGTGGCTGCTGGTATTGATTGGAAGCACCGGCCCGTGTTTGACTGGAAACCTTCGTCCTTTCACAGTTGTCTTCCCCAGAGACACAGTTCGGCCCCCCCCCCCCCTACCCCCACCCCTCCCCCCTTCTGGCCTCGCCGCCCTCCCTTAATGTCATTCACATTTCCTTTTCTGCCTGGTGTCTCATGTACACACAAATCTGCTTGTGTGTGTGTGTGTGTGTGTGTGTGTGTGTGTGTGTGTGTGTGTGGCTAGTTTTTTCTCTCCCCCTTTTTCTCCCCTCCCACTCTCCCGAGCCGTCCCGGTCGCTGCTCCACCCCCTCTGCCGATCCGGGGAGGGCTGCAGACTACCACATGCCTCCTCCCATACATGTGGAGTCGCCAGCAGCTTCTTTTCACCTGACAGTGAGGAGTTTCACCAGGGGGACGTAGCGCGTGGGAGGAGCACGCTATTCCTCCCAGTCGTCCCCCCCCCCGAACAGGCGCCCTGACCGACCAGAGGAGGCGCTAAGTGCAGCGACCAGGACACATACCCACATCCGGCTTCCCACCCGCAGACACGGCCAATTGTGTCTGTAGGGACGCCCGACGAAGCCGGAGGTAACATGGGGATTCGAACCAGCGATCCCCGTGTTGGTAGGCAACGGAATGGACCGCTACGCTACCCCGACGCCCGTGTGCGTGGTTAGTTTCAGCACTAATCCTCAAGCTGGACTGTTTGTTGATTTTTAAACGTTTTATTTTTCCGTCGTTGCACCAGAGCACTGTTCCCCCTGAAAGGCGGATGGGGCAGTTCTCCAGATGGGAGAGATTTTATCACTGTGCCGGCCTTTATTTCTTTGCTCATCTCATCTCCCCTCCTATACCATCCAGGGTCTCCTGCTCGGTAACATTACTGCCACTCTGACACCCCCCCACCCCCCCACCCCCCACACACACACCAAGATGTCAGTCAGGACAGATGTCACACCCATAATCGAGTCTGAAAGAGACGGTACTGCGGCGATCCCACCGGAGCACACGCTCTCTGTGGACCATCGCCGAGGGAGACGGAACAGAGACAGACGCTGCAGCTGCTGGACAGAAGACTCACCCCTGTGAATAAAACAGCCCCGTGGACGAGGACGGGACGAAAGCCAGCAAGAGCAGAGCAAACTCTGCGGAGAAAAGGACCAACTTGATGCTTTGAGGTGGTTCTGTTGGGGGGGGGGGCAGCGTGGCTCAGGAGGGTAGAGCGGGTCGTCTAGTAATTGGAAGGTCGCTGGTTTGAACCCCCCCGGCTCTGAACACTGAACCCCTAACTGCTCCTGATGAGCAGGTTAGCGCCTTGCATGGCAGCCTCCGCCGTCGGCGTATGAACGTGTGTGTGAGTGGGTGAGGCATACGCTGTAAAGCGCTTTGAGGGGTCCGTGAGCTAGAGAAGCGCCGTATAAACGCGGTCTTCACATCTCGCCATATCCGTCACATGTAATAACCCGCTGTATCACAGGCCGCTATGTACTTGTGAACACACACGAGTGTAAAGCGGTTTGTGGATTCTGCGCGTACTTGTGAAGCCAAAGCAGGCTGACATGATGGGACGGCGGACCTTAAGGTCCTGTGTCCTTCATTTCATTCTGGATCTGCGGGTTCAAGCAGAGAAGCCATTGTTACTACACTCATACGAGCGCTCTCGTAGCCTAGACACACACGGTGACAGATTTGGACTGTTACCCGAGTGAAAATAGAAATGGTGTCAGGGAGGGAGCGCTCTGTATTTAGTTTGGCGCCCACGCTAATGAGCTAAGCTAATGAGAAGCGGTTTAATATGTTAACGAGTGTGTCTTTGTGTGCTTATGTTTGTGGGTTAGTTTGTGTTGCGCGCGCGTGTGTGTGTGTATATGTTTATTAATGTTTATATAAGGGGCCAAAGATGTGCCACTGTTCTTCCAGTAGATTTGATTAGCTTAGCTAAGCGCTAACCCTCAGGGGCCCCGCAGCCTCTACCGTGTGAGATTAACGCAACACAGGCAGAGTGAATGTGAATGCAACATGAATATGTATGCGAGTGACTGTGCTAACATTACGTGTGTGTGTGTGTTATTCAAGTGTGTGTTGGTGAAGACTACAACAGGCCGTATAATGGCCCTCAGTGTTCATGCAGTTGGACGTGGAGTCCAGGACAGACTGGTACTGTACTGTTTGATGTACGCAGCTGCTCTGAAGCCTTATCTGAGCACTGCGGGGTCAGGAGGACAAGGTGCCGGTTGTTCTTGGTTCAGGGAATGCTGCTGATAACCCTGCTGACATGGACCCACACACACCCAGGCGTTTACGCAACACTGCATACGTAGGCCCGCTGATGCAAGCATGCACGAAGCATTATAAACACAGAGTCTTTCTCCCCTCGGCAACACAAGTTGTGTGTCGATGTGTAAAACACAGTGTGAAAAACAATCCAAAAACTTTTTTTAACTGTTTGAAAATGCATATCACTGGTTATAACACTAATAATGGTTTATCAGGTGGCTCGACTAGAAACATGTGGACCACATGTCTCTATAACAGGTCCGTCATGTCCTGGGTTCAGATCTGGTCCAGGCCCTGTGTTGCATCCTGTCCCCCTTTCCCTCATTCTCTACTATTATGTCTAATGCCCCTTTTCCAGTGCATGGTACCGGCTCGACCCAACTTGACTACTCCCTTTTTTGGGGGGGGGTTTCCATTGGGCAAAAGTTAGGGATACTTCCTGGTGCCAGGTACGTTTTTTTTGGTACCACCTCCATCGAGGTTCCAAGTGAGCTGAGCCGGAAATACCGCTATAACTAAATAAATAAATAACATAAAATATAAATATATGTATATTTATTTATATTTATTTAAATATAAATAAAATCTTTAAAAAAAAAAACCTAGTCAACGCCCACAAATGACCAGCGGGGCTTCGCCGTGGGGTGATACTATCTATAGTGGAAAAGGAAATCCCAAAAAGTAAAGCGAGTACAGTCGACTATAGTAGAGTTGAGTTGAGGCAGTACCAATGCAGTGGAAAAAGGGCATAAATTGTGCAAAAATGTCAAATAAGTAGTGTTTTAAATACGTAACGCATATCAACAACTAGCCAAATAGTCAGTCCTCCTGCCATGCTCAGCGTTGAGCCGTCAGTAGACAGACTACTGATACCAGTTAAGAGATCAGGACTGCAGCCATCCTGTTAGCATGCTGTTAGCATGCCGCTAACCACGGCCTCATTATGTTGACTGGGGAAACCGTGGTTTAGCTAAAACATCTCAACTTACGGATTTGAGTGTGGGCTGCAGAGGAAGCCGTGGGCTGTTTTTTCGCGAGCCGATACAGAAGCGGAGGAAAAGCCTAGGAGGCGGAACCCAATTTTTGCGAGGCAGCGCACCAAGACGGGCAAGCTGACAGCCCTGGAGCGCCTGCTCAGAGGCACACCTCTGTCTGAAGGCTGCCACATGGCGGTGGAAGGCTCCTCACGTTGTGCATCGACACATGCACACATGCAGCAGATGCACATCGTCATCCAAAGGCTGCTGCTCAGCTGCACTGACTCCTCATTTTCTGTGCAGAGGCGTGAATACACACACAAACAAACACACACACACACACTAACAAACTTACAAAGGCATAATCGCTACCTCCCTCTTGGTCAACTGGCGGGCTGACAGCAGACATATGCTGCCACCTGTGCCCCCGTGCCAGGGTTCAGCTCTGCCTGGGGCGGTGTAGGTGGGGAGGTGAGTGAATGTGTGTGTGTGTGTGTGTGTGTGTGTACAGGGTGTTGGAAGTAGCCCACCTCCCCAGTCAGTGCTGGCTCCCACCCACAAACAGTTGCTCCCCTCATCTGCTGTACTGCTGCATGGTTGCGTGGCGATTCAGCTCTGCCTGCCTCTTGTTACCACACCCAGCTATAACCAAGTTTATACAGACACACACACACACACACACATATACACACACACACACACACACACACCTTGTACATATACTGGTACACTCTTGTCGTGTCCATCTACCTCAGGCATGTATGTAAGTAACCTGCTAACATCTATTTCAGCATCTCTGATATATTCTCTGCACCATTGCACTTTATCGCCTCGTATTTTGTCAATCCTTGTGTATATATCTGAAGATTGTTGTGTTGTAGTGTTGTTATTCTGTGTTAGTACACCGAGAGAGCCACGAAACCGGAGTCAAATTCCATGTATGTGCAACCCAACATGGCCAACAGACATGCTCCTGATTCTGACATGACTACTCTTTCTCTTTCTAGCTGTGTTCACAACTTACTTTCACATACTGCCATTTCCACACAAAAACTCAGACCAAACCTCAAATTCTGAAGCCCCCGTTTCAACGGCGCCCCTTACCAGCCTGCGTATTCACCGCCCCTCCCCTTAGCCCCTACCCCCATTTTCCATTTTCTATTGAATTGGCACTTAGACTCGTGTAATTGCGTGTCTCTGTACAGTACAGAAATGGCGTCTGTATTTCTGGCCGTTCATCAGTCGCACCGACATACCTTTTAGGTGGAGTGGGGTAGGGCACGGGAGGGGGGGTACTACCGCACACGGAAGCGGCCAAATCGTAAAGCTTTGTACGCTGATTAAAACGCAAATGTGTGTTTTGTGTTGCTTTCATGCACACACTCGCACACAGACACGCCGGGAAGCGTGGTCAGATGGCTGGGGCTATAACTGGTTCTGTCCTCGGGGTAGCCTTTAATTGGTCACAGTGCTTTACCATCTGGGGCTGGAGCGAGGGATGGCGGCAGAGATGGAAGGATGGGAGATAGGATGAAAGCGAGATGCTGAGGGCTCCTGTGATATAGAGGGAGAGAGAGCGAGAGAGAGAGAGAGAGAGCGAGAGAGAGAGCGAGAGAGAAGACATACACCAGACTAAATTTATTAGTTTTAACATTGGCGTATATACGGCTGCACGATAGCGGAAAAAACTCACATCACTATATATATATATATATATATATTTATTTATTTATTTATTTATTTATTTATTTATTTATTTGGGTGATATACATTTGCGATATGGAAAAATACAGGAGTTTTCCCCAGATGACTGGAATAGCTCTGTTTGGAAAGAATGACTCTTTCTAGAATGATTGGGGTGATTTGTAGGGGAGTGAATCTGCGTAGAAAATGAAAAATAATAAAAAAAAATTAAACTCATAATACCCCCCCCCCCCCCCAAAAAAAACAATAAAAAGGCTGAACTGTGTTTGGTAAAGAGTAGGGTGTAAATATGTGGCCATCCTATCACGAGAGCTGAAAGCTTGTGTGGGTGCCCGGTGCACCGCGGGCAAAGAAGGGGCAACAGTGGGCAAATGCACATCCTGACACGGGTTGGAAATCCATCCATTATCCCAACTGCTTTTCCTGCTCTCAGGGTCACAGGGATGCTGGAGCCTATCCCAGCAGTCACTGGGCGGCAGGCGGGGAGACACCCTGGACAGGCCACCAGGCCATCACACTGGGCCGACACACACGCACACACACACACACACACACACACACATTCACACCTAGGGGCAATGTAGTACGACCGATTCACCTGACCTACATGACTTTGGACTGTGGGAGGAAACCGGAGCCCCCGCAGGAAACCCACGCAGACACGGGGAGAACATCCAAACTCCACACAGAGGACGACCTGGGACAACCCCCAAGGTTGGACTACCCCGGGGCTCGAACCCAGAACCGTCTTGCTGTGAGGCGACCGCGCTAACCACTGCGCCGCCGTGCTGCCTTGTAGCACGAGGTGTTTGAGTTAATTTGCCTCACCTCATGTGCACTGTGCCTTATGTCACGTCCTCACACATATGTGTGTGTGTGTGTGTTTGTGTTGCACATGCGCACACCGCGATTACGATGCTGAAACGACATATCGTGCAGCCCTGTTGGCGTAGCCAGTAATATTAGAATATGAATTCATTTGGAGCCATGCTGCTCATGGTTCATGGGGTTTGTGGAGGTTTGTGTGTTTGCATTGTGTCAATCGGTGAATTGTGCTTGTTGTTGTGTGTGTGCGTTGGTGCTGATTTATGTGCTCCGGAGGCAGACGGAGCGAACCCGGCTCACTGATAACAACCCCTAGGACAGGGAAGATAGAGGAGACAAACACTCAGAAGGAATAGGTTCTGCATCCATCTCTATTTTGCCCCCCCCCCTCTCCCCCTCTCCCTCTCCCTCTCCCTCTCCCTCTCCCTCTCCCTCTCTCTCTCCCTCTCCCTCTCTCTCTCCCTCTCTCTGCGGAGCGTTCAGTGTCTCCCTGTGTAGCGCTGTAATTTATGCAGTTATTTGGGCGCGTGCACAATCTGAAGGGGAAAAAAGGCAATTAAGAGGGTGCATGATGGATAAAATGATGGAGAGCGCGAGGCTGCAGCCGATGGAGATGAAAAGAGAAACGGAGGTAGAGGGGGGGGGGAGGGGGAGAGAGCGTGAGCAGCGGAGGGTGATGCTGAATGGCAGGACGGAAACGGAGGGGATGTTTTATGTGTTTAGGCCTGATGAGCACATCTTTGATGCTCTAAAGGATTTCAGTCAACGATAGCTTTGCACACAGCTCCCCTCGAACGCTCTTAGGAAGATTTGTCTTTCATACTCCCACCTCTCTCTTCAGACTACCCCTCCTCTCACGCCTTGCCTTTTAATCTTCCCTTTTTTGTCTGTCTTCCTTACGCATCTCTCCCTCTTTCTCTCGGCCTCATTTCCTCGCCGTGACTCTGAGGGGTGGCAATGTCACACACACACACATATATATATGTAGAGAGAGAGAGAGAGAGAGAGCGCTTATGCTGCTGTTGGTGTGCGTCTCTGTGTTAAATCCCTCTCTCCTGTCTTTGTGTAAACAGCGGCTCATACTTAAAGCCTCTTCTCGCCACGTATCCCTCTCTTATCACACCATTCAGCCTTTTAACTCGACGTCAACCATTCTGCCGCGACAATGACGAAGCCCACTCTTCTCCCCCCCCCCCCCGAGTCTCGTTCTGTTCTTTCTTCTGTCTTATTTTCTCTCACTTTCACTCTTGTTTCTTTTGGAGGCTGTAAAACAGATTCTCTCTCTCTCTCACTCTCTTTCTCTCACTCACTCACTCATAAAACAGATTCCCGGGCATCTGGGTGGCGTGGCGGTCTACTCCGTTGCCTACCCACATGGGGATCGACTGTTCGAATCCCCGTGTTACCTCCGGCTTGGTCGGGCGTCCCTACAGACACAATTGGCCATGTCTGTGGGTGGGAAGCCGGATGTGGGTATGTGTCCTGGTCGCTGCACTAGCGCCTCCTCTGGTCGGTTGGGGCGCCTGTTTGGGGGGGGGGACTGGAGGGAATAGCGTGATCCTCCCACGCGCTCCGTCCCCTTGGTGAAACTCCTCACTGTCAGGTGAGAAGAAGCGGCTGGTGACTCCACATGTATGGGAGGAGGCATGTGGTAGTCTGCAGCCCCCCCCCCCCGGATCGGCAGAGGGGGTGGAGCAGCGACCGGAATGGCTCGGAAGAGTCGGGGAATTGGCCGGATACAATTGGGGGGGGGGCAGATTCCCCCTCTCTCTCCCTCTCACTTACTCACTCTCTCCCTCTCACCCACCCACTCACTCACTCTCTCCCTTTCACTCACTCACTCTCTCCCTTTCACTCACTCACTTTCTCCCTTTCACTCACTCACTCACTCTCTCCCTCTCACTCACTCACTCACTCTCCCTTTCACTCACTCACTCTCTCCCTCTCACTCACTCACTCACTCTCTCCCTCTCACTCACTCACTCACTCTCCCTTTCACTCACTCACTCACTCTCTCCCTCTCACTCACTCACTCACTCACTCACTCTCTCCCTTTCACTCACTCACTCACTCTCCCTTTCACTCACTCACTCACTCTCCCTTTCACTCACTCACTCTCTCCCTCCCTTTCACTCACTCACTCACTCTCTCCCTCACTCTCTCCCTTTCACTCACTCACTCACTCTCCCACTCACTTACTCACTCTCTCCCTTTCACTCACTCACTCACTCACTCACTCACTCACTCACTCACTCACTCACTCACTCTCACCCTCTCACTCACTCACTCACTCACTCTCCCTTTCACTCACTCACTCACTCACTCACTCACTCACTCACTCACTCACTCACTATATAAACATGCAGGATGTGTAAAAGCAGCTTCAGATAGATTCTTATGACGTCATTTGTCCTTTAGAGAGGCTATGCACAGTTCCTCATTCTGGATGGTACTGGACTACCTGGGTGATTCTGGATGGTACTGGACTACCTGGGTGATTCTGGATGGTACTGGACTACCTGGGTGATTCTGATGCCTCAGGGAGACTGGATCGGAGTTCAGGAAGGAGTGGTGGGTGGGTAGTCGGGGTAATTGAAGGGTGGTCAGGAAGGGGTTAAGTCAGTTTGTCTTCTCTCTGTTTCACAGAGCAGCTGTCCGCTCAGGCTTGTCCAACTGCGTGGGCGTATGTGTGTGTGTGTGTGTGTGTGTGTGTGTGTGTGTGTGTGTGTGTGTGTGTGTGTGTGTATTGTGCACATTTTTGTGTATGTGTGTGAGAGAAAGATTTCTGATTTTTTTCTTTTTTTTTTATCTTTGTATCCTTCGCTGCCTTCAGGTATAATGAGCTATTGTAGCTGCAGGGATCCACTTGCTCTGTCTCTCTCTCTCACACACACACACACACACATCCACCCCCCCCCACACACACACACACACACACACACACACACACACACACAGCAGAGACAGATTTGATTTTCCCCGACTAGATTTGCGACCTTCGGGGATGAGAGAATGGCGGGAATGCCGTGGTCATTGGCCGGCTCACACGTTCATCTCAACATCCTAACAAGACTGGGTGAGACTGGCTCAGCACTCGGCAGCACATGGGAGTTGGTGTGCTCAGGGATGGCGAGGAAGAGGAGGAGGAGGAGAAGGAGGAGGACGAAGGAAACTGAGAAAACTGAATAAGTGATAATTGGGTGCTGACAAGCAGCTTAGCTAACAAAAAAGAAACTTGCCAGATAACACAATGGGGGGAGGGCTTATGCGGGGAGGTGTGTGTATGTGTGTGTGCGTGCGTGTGCGTGCGTGCGTGTGATTGTAGAGTCGGGCTGAGGAGAAAATTGTGTGGCGAAAAATGGGACAGAGACTGGAGGAGAACGGCTGTGTAAGGAGACAGGAAAGAATGCTTCAGAGACCTCTTTATTAAATGGAGAGCCCTTTTCCTGCAGCCGCTGAGACCCGTGTGCTCTCACAGCGCGCACACACACACACACACACACACACACACACACACACACACACACACACACACACACCCATGCACACACACACACCCCCATGCACACACACACACACACACACACAGTGCGATGTTCCATTAACGGGGGACCTAACTGCCCCTTTTGAAAAGCTCATAACAGCAGATGCTATAGAATATCTCATATCCTCTACCCCTCCCCCTCCCTCCCCCCCACGCCCCCCCCACTCCCGCCGTCGTTCCTGCCATCCCTCCCTCTTTCTGTCGCCTCTGTTCAGATTTTAGAAGATTGGACATGGTATGTTTTTATAGAACCGTGTGGGAGACTTGATGATCAGAGGGGATAGTAAGACACACACACACATGCAAACAGACCCACACACACACACACACACACACACACATGCAAACAGACCGACACCCACCACCCATGGCTTCGTTTATCAAGAGAGCAGCGACCAGATCTGCTCTCTGGTCTTCCCGGACGGTATTTTTTCACACGGGCAGTAAAATGTGAGCTTTCAGGACGTATCTCTTTTAGAAGAGCGGGATCGACACCGCGAGGTTCAGATGACCCGACGCGTTTCTAATCAAGGCTGCCGTAAATGTTTAACGTTGCGTTTCCGTCCACAGAAACGCACATCGCGGCAGGAGCCCTTATTATCGAAAACATTCGCTCATTTATTCATGGCTGTGGAGGAGCCTGTTCAGACTGCAGACACCCAGCCCAAATATTAACCTCCCCAATTAGCCCTGTTTTTACCCAAAGTGTGCTTCTTCTCAAACTTGTTCCACATGTAGTAGGTTGTGTTTTTTTTTTACATGCAAGGCGAATAGTCAGATTCTACAATGACTGTGGAGACGCTCTGCTAATGAACGCTAAATGACTCAAAGTGATGCGCCACCGCCCCGCACTGACATCCCATCCATCCATCCATCCATCCATCCATCCATTATCCGAGCCGCTTATCCTGCTCTCAGGGTCGCCGGGGATGCTGGAGCCTATCCCAGCAGTCAATGGGCGGCAGGCGGGGAGACACCCTGGACAGGCTGCCAGGCCATCACAGGGCCGACGCACACACACATTCATACATAGGGGCAGTTTAGTACGGCCGATTCACCTGACCTACATGTCTTTTGACTGTGGGAGGAAACCCACGCAGACATGGGGAGAGCATGCAACCTCCACACAGAGGACAACCCCCCCCCCAGGTTGGACTACACCGGGGCTCGAACCCAGGATCTTCTTGCTGTGAGGCGACCACACTAACCACTGCGCCACCATGCCGCGCACTGAAACTCATTCAGTAGTAAAATTGCAAACTGAAACTTTGGGCAATTGTCACGCAGACCGCTCTGACCTCATATTTGCAGGCCCTATAAATGGAGCTCTGTGCACATCCCAGCAATGTTTGAGCAGCACCACAGTGTGATACATATGCAGAGTAATGTGGGTGTCAATGCAGTGTTTCCTCTGACGAGCAAGGGTGCAGCAACACCGCATAGAAATTATGTGAAAATAAACTGCCCTCGCCATAAAATTCCTTTAAAAGCTGAGTACGAACTGTAGCGCCAATGTTTAGATTTAATATAATTGGATGTTAATACTTAAAGCGGCTGTAGACAACTTTTCAACTTTGGCCCTAGTGTTGCCAAGTTTTTGTTTGCGACGTTGTCGCAGAGACAGCCGGATCACTTTCCATTTATTAGCAGCCTGGCTACTGTCCAAAGCAAGAAACAAGCATAAGAATCCCAATTTGAACTAGAAACCCCGATCTCGGTGCTACGATAAAGGCAGAGTAAAACACCCGGTAGTATTAATAAGTAGGCAGGTTGTGTTACTTATTGATCCAGTAGAAAGAATGACAACTTAATGTCAGTTTGGAACCCTCTCAAGTCCCCGAGTGTTGTATCAAGCTCTGTTTCCCCATTGAGATCTGTTCCCCCCTAGCCAGAGTTTGATACAACACCGCGGCGCTCGGTTAACCTTAACCTAGCGCTTACTTTAACCTCATCGTAACCGAAAGCTAACCTGTTTCTATGTGAATGCTTTTGCCTGGCTAGATCTCAACAGGGAAACCGAGCTCGATGCAGCAGCAGAGCTCGCTCAGTCGAGTGAATACCCAGCCGAGGTTCACTCTTTTTTTGGGGGGGATTTTTCCCCTTTTTTCTCCCCAGTTGTACTTGGCCAATTACCCTATTTTCTAAGCCATCACGGTCACTGCTTCACCCCGTCTACTGAGCCGGGGAGGGCTGCAGACTACCACATGCCTCCTCCGATACATGTGGAGTCGCCAGCCACTTTTTTTCACCTGACAGTGAGGAGTTTCACCAGGGGGACGTAGCACGTGGGAAGATCACGCTGTTCCCCCTCCCCCCCAAACAGGCGCCCTGACCGACCAGAGGAGGCGCTAGTGCAGCGATCAGGACACATACCCACATCTGGCTTCCCACCCGCAGGCATGGCTAATTGTGTCTGTCTGTACAGACGCCCGACCAAGCCGGAGGTAACACGGGGGATTCAAACTGGCGATCCCCGTGTTGGTAGGCAACGGAATAGACCGCTACACTACCTGGAAGCTCCCTAAGGTTCAGTCTTGTTTTACCTCCGTTTCTATCACTCTTCCTGTTCGCCTTCTTCGCCTCCTCCGTCAACGGGGTTCTTTCTCTCTTGCTGGGTAGAGTTTCCACTGTCACTTCGGTTGTTCCCCCGTCTGCCATTTCCGCTGCTGGGGCCGATAGCTACTGGGGAAATCAAAAGTGCGATCCTCTTCCTATTTTGGTTGCGCAACGGTTGACTCACTTCCTTTGCGCCATAAATCAAGCCTTAATTTTCCCGTGAGATCATGCCTGGTGGCAGAGAGAATTGCATAGTGAAAGCGAGGCTTATAGGGAACCAATCTCAACGCCAATGGTGTCGTTATTCTTTAGCCATTACACTGAGCGATCAACATTTACTTCATAGTGATAAGTTGATGCAAAAAAAGTTGTCTACTGCTGCTTTAATTAAGCTTGATGTAGTAATATAAAGCTTAAAGCAAACCATGTTTTTTAGCACTGTATCCTGGACTAGGGAAGTACCATTGACCTACACTGTTGCACACTAAAACACAGGAAACCTGGTAATAAATGGTAAGCCTGGTGTGTGTGTGAACAAGCTCATGCTTCTTTTTTTTCTCATTTTAAGAGATTTATCACCGCAGAAGCAGCCATTTCCCCAGGTGTTCAGACTGTAGATAAATGCAGGATACCTTCGTACGGCTGCATGAGGCACATAAACATGGGGTGGGGGTGGGGGTGGGGGTGCCCACATGAGAAACGAAGGCGTGGAGTCCGCCCACAGTGGATTGTAGAATATTTTAGCTGCGAGGCTCATCTGATCATCTGTACGTGTTGTTTAATGGATGTGCCCCCTGCTGCGGCTCCAGATCCAAGGCTGCAGACCTCAACCCCCATTTAGTTTTTTTTTTCTTCTTCTCCTTACCCAACCCTATTTTTCTATTTTCCTTCTTTCTATTTTTTATTTTTTTGCAATTTTTTAAGGCAGCTCCCACATTAGCGTCCCGTGGCTTTCTCTGCGGTATGATCCTTACTCTCGATTCTCTCCCGTCCTCTTTCATCGCTGTGAAAGTGTCCCGGTCTCGGCTTGTTGGCGTTTGCCGTTCTGGTTGCTCTCGGTGTGTTTTCTCTTGAAGGACCCCGCTTGTTCTCCCGGCTCCCTTCCTGTGATGGCGCCCCCACTTCGTGTTGTTTGTCATATTTCAAAGCGTGCGTGTGTGTATGTGTAGCGTGTTTACATGTGTGTGTTCGGGGGGATAAGGCAAGATTCATAAATATAGTCTCTGGCTATACACAGACCCCGGCAACAGACGGAGAACGAAGTATCTCTCCAAGCAAGGAAGAGTTATGGCGAATTTTTATTTTATTTTATTTTTTTGTCTGTGTTTACGCATCCAGCAGAGCAGCACTTATCGTCCTCTCCATCCTCGGCCCTCTCTTCGCTCTGCCTCCGCCACTACATCTTTATCTTCAGCTTCATCTTCCTCCACCTCCTCCTCCTCCTCCTCCCTCACAGCGCCTATTCATCCCTCGTTCTGACTCATCAACACTCCTCACGGGCGAGGAGAGCAGCGAGGAGGATGCTAATGGCGGCGGTAATGGAGGACAAACAGGAAGACGGGCGTTTGTGTGGCTCGGTGATGGAAGTGGAGAAGATTTGTGCAAGTGTTCTTCTTCTTGGCGTTTTGGCATCCACGTCAATGAACCTTGGGTGTGAAGTTGAGAGTCTCAGCAGCCAATTAAAGTTATTAAGCTAATCCTGCAGTGAGGAAGGGGATGTGAATGTCAATTGTGTCTTTTAGTGAATACAAGCAAAAAAAGATAAAAGTAAATGAGACTATAAATAAAATAGAAACTGAACACATTAGAAAAATGACATTTCATTAGGGGGTGCAGTAAAAAGGGAATGGTGGGCCGGCAGCGCACAAGACTTGAAATATGTAACACGGTGCATTCTGGGTAATGAGGTCTTCTGGTTTGGCATTTAACAAGTGCCCCATTAAAATGAGTTGCAATGGATTATAACAGCACCTGGTGACTTTTGAAGGACGGAGTGGGTCGGTGAAAAGAAGGTGGCGGGGCAGTACATCACACGTGCCCCAGAACTTGGGTAAAAGGGGTTGTAGGCGAGGAAAAGTGTACCGGGCCGTGCTGGCCTACTTCAAGAACTGCAGATACACCTGTTCTCCAGGAAGGTCTATTGGATTTGCACGTTTTTTTGGGGGGGGGGGATTTCCCAATTTCCCCCTCCCTTTTTCTCCTCAACTGCATCCGACCAATTACCCCACTCTTCCGAGCCGTCCCGGTCGCTGCTCCACCCCCTCTGCCGATCCGGGGAGGGCTGCAGACTACCACATGCCTCCTCCCATAACATGTGGAGTCGCCAGCCGCTTCTTTTCACCTGACAGTGAGGAGTTTCACCAGGGGGACGTAGCGTGTGGGAGGATCACGCTATCCCCCTTCCCCCCCACTGGACAGGTGCCCCGGCCGACCAGAGGAGGCGCTAGTTCAGCGACCAGGACACATACCCACATCCGGCTTCCCACCCGCAGACACGGCCAATAATTGTGTCTGTAGGGACACCCGACCAAGCCGGAGGTAACACGGGGGATTCGAACTGCCGATCCCCGTGTTGGGAGGCAAAGGAATAGACCGCCACGCCACCTGGACGCCCCTGGACTTGCACATTTGACCCTCGCTTCAGGGGTCACCGAGTGGCATCGGTTAGCTCGGTTGAGTGGGCCGCGCTTTGTCACTATGAAATCGCCCATTCTCATTCAATTTTCCTCTGAGTGGCCCCCTCTCTTTCATGCAGTAATTAGCACTAATTACCATCTCAGCTTTGCCAGATGCCCATTTGCTTCCCAGTGACACACAGGCAAATGCACATCAACACACACAAAGACACACTCTCACGTTTAAACAGGGACATAAACATATGCAAACAGTGGGAAAAGCAGAGAAACGACCTCTGTGCGGGTGCGTGTTTGTGCGGTTGTGTGCGGTTTGTCGTGGACAGATAAAGACCGACACTGTGAGCGCACATCCATGTGAACCAACATATCTGCCCCGTTAACATCCAGATGGCAGCTGGTTTAATGGAGAGCTGAAAGTGAGGGCTAGCCCCTTTTGTATCTCACGTTCATATGTTCGGTCTTTGTTCCCTCACGGACACACACTTTCACACACACGCCCGTGCTTGCATGTGCACTTACACACACACAGTGGAATTCACACACGCACACATAGTAGCGGTGTAAGAAAATACCGATCCACTCGAGTATCGCGATGTTATCGTTTGTGACACTGTATCGATTCTCCGAACCACTGTATCGATTAATTGTTTACATGTAAAGGTTCGTGACAAACATTTTGTGTTGTGTGTAACCCCCACGACCGCTAGACATCAGTGTTGTCATCGATCTTCAGCCATTTGACTCTTGTAACAACGTAAACTGAGACAGGAAGTAGCATACGTACAAAAAACACAGGCCTATGAAATCACGATATATCGCCTCTCTTACAGTATCGCAATATATCGCAATATATCGCGATATATTGTGATATATTTTGATATATTTTTGACATATTGTGATATATTGATCGTAACCCCCTTTATCGTGATACGTATCGTATCGCCAGATTCTCGCCAATACACAACCCTAACACATAGTAGACACAATGACAAACGATGCTTTCTGTTTGCACATCATATCGCTCCTGTGACTGCTGAATGTCAGCATCCACGGCACAGAGCAGAGATCAAACCGCCCACGTTTCCATCTTTTTCTCTGTATTTGTCTGTTTTTGCGTCACTCCCCCCCTCCCCCCCTCCTCCATTTTCACGTGCTCATGTCCCCCAGTCTTCCGTCCCCGCGCGACTGGACTTGAAAGGGCAGCTCGAGGGACTACAACTGTCACTTACTTCACAGGGATCAGGAAGCGCAGCGACGGAGGGATTAAAGAGAAGGTGCGGATGAGGTGCAGCAGGAGGGGGAAAAAATTTTTCTTTTAAAATAAGATGAATAAGTGATTGACGGCTGCACTGATGAAAAGCAGAACGAAACCGACATTTGGCTGATTCACACCCACAAAAACAAGAAAGTGTGGAACATCATTATCATTCATGTCAGTATGTCTGATAGACATACACACACACACACACACACACACAGGTTTCAGACTGGAAAAGTTGTAACTTGTTGGTTAAAAAAAAGAACAATAGGGGCGTCCGGGTAGCGTGGCAGCCTATTCCATTGCCTTATCAACACAAGGATCACCAGTTCGAATCCCCGCATCACCTCCGGCTTGGTCGGGCGTCCCTACAGGCACAATTGTCCGTGTCTGCGGGTGGGAAGCTGGATGTGGGTATGCGTCCTGGTCGCTGCATTAGCGCCTCCTCTGGTCAGTCAGGGTGCCTGTTCAGGGGGGAGGGGGACCTGGGGCAATAGTGTGATCCTCCCGTGCGCAACGTCCCCCTGGTGAAACTCCTCACCGTCGGGTGAAAAGAAGCGGCTGGCGACTCCACGTGTATGGGAGGAGGCATGTGGTAGTCTGCAGCCCTCCCCGGGTCGGCAGAGGGGGTGGAGCAGCGACCGGGACGGCTCGGAGAATAGGGTAATTGGCCAGATATAATTGGGGAGAAAAAGAGGGGGAGGAAGCCCCCCCCAAAAAAAAACCACACAAAAAAAGTTTTTTGTGTGTTATTTTGCCAGTAAAGCATCTTGTAGGAGTAGGCATCACTTCTATGTCAAATTGTGAACAAGTCTTTTTAGAATTGGAGCTTTTAATTTCGTGTTTTTCTCCCAGCATGATTTTGGCTCCAGTTTCTCATAGCTGTGAAATAGCTGTGAAATAACAGTGCTGGGTGTTTCGGGGGTGTTAGGGGGAGAGAGGCACAAAAGGGGAGGCATTTCCACCAGTTCTGGCATGTCAGCCCTGGCAGTTTTGCTAAAGCGGCTGAGTGACGGTGAGTGTTGTGTACTGAGTAAAGCTGGCGCGGTGCTGCTGGGTTCTGATCCGAAGTTCTGTGTCTCCAGGTTAACACAGTCTGCAGCTGTTCGATGTGACAAGCTAGTCCGGTACCGCGGCAGCGCCGCTTTCCACTTAACCAGGTAGCCGCCTTGTCGTTCAGCCCCGACTGAACCCGGCTCGCTTCTGTGTGTGTGTGTGTGTGTGTGTGAGTGTGTGTGTGTGTGTGTGTGTGTGTGTGCCCTTGTGAGTCTTGTGCTGTTCTTAATCCTTCCCAGATTGAGGTCAGGGAGTGATTGAAGAATCTGTGTGTGTGTGTGTGCGTGTGTCTGTGTGTGTTTACAATATTAGCTTGACCTTTGGACACACAGAGATTGGCTGATGCTCTTTGAATCGTTCTCTGCCTCACACACAGCTGTGTGGAGCGACGTGATTGGCCGAGGGGGCGGCAGAGGAAGTAGGTGTTATGTCTCCTCGTGCCGTAGGAGCCAGGCCAGTGGGTGAGAGGAATCGGACCGACGCTTTTACACACGGTCCCGAGACAGGTTTTTTTTATCAAGGGTGGGCGGGGGAGCAAGGGGATGGGGTGTCGTTATGGAGTGGTGGTGGGGGGGTGTTGTTATAGTAACTCCCAGCTGTTCCAGGAGGCCCTCAGCATCATGTAGGTGGGTTGTCACGGCAACAGCGGCTTGTAGTGTAGGTGGGTTGTCGCAGTAACGGTGTGTTTAAGCGAGGCCTTCCGTTCCCTCGGTGTTGGTTGGGGTGTGGGAGGGGGTTCCAGAAGAGGGGGGGCTCTGCGGCGCTGCGGCTTCACACAGCGAGTCCGTCCCGTACGAAGGCTTTACGTCTCCTCTTAATGCCGCGTCACGTGGGACGCCCAGTGGCGCACGCCACACGTCAGGCATCCATATTGGGCCCGGCGCCGCTCGCCTCTCTCTGGCTACGCCTGTGCGGTCTCTGTTTTTGGTAAAGGATTGTGATGAGGAGAGATGGCGCCTACATTTCTCAAACGAAGCCTGAGCCCCGGCCGGGTTCCAGTACCCCAACACAAGCTCTGGGCTCCACATCACTCAGCTAACCGGCCGTCTAATAAACCAACTGACCTGTCAGGAAACACCGATTTCTTTTCACCGCCGTCTGTGATAACCCGTTTATATCGCACTATTGCCCCCCCCCCCGTTTTTCTCCCCAGTTGTACTTAGCCAATGACCCCATTCTTCAGGACCGCCCCGGTCGCTGCTGCACCCCCTCTGCCGATCCGGGCAGGGCTGCAGACTACCACACGCCCCCTCCCATACATGTGGAGTCGCCAGCCGCTTCTTTTCACCTGACCGTGAGGAGTTTCGCCAGGGGGACGTAGCGCGTGGGAGGATCACGCTATCCCCCCCCAGTTCCCCCTCCCCCCTGAACAGGCGTCCCGACCGACCAGAGGCGGCGCTAGTGCAGTGACCAGGAGACATACCCACATCCGGCTTCCCACCCGCAGACACGGCCAGTTGTGACTGTAGGGACGCCCGACCAAGCCGGAGGCAACGCGGGGATTCGAACCGGCGATCCCCGTGTCGGTGGGCAGCAGAATAGACCGCCACGCCACCTGGACGCCCCCACTCCTGCTTTCACCGTTTCGTTTAAACGGAGCCCAGCAGTCAACTTTGTTGTTTACAGAACTTGTGAGGACGCTCTCCCTCAGCCCTCGTCCGCGTCCCGAAGATCGCGTCCAAAACGAGAAACTCGTCCAAGTCCTCCGTTTGTTCTCGTCTGCAGCGAGACGCCCCCTTTAACACGGTGTCTTTTTTGGCGGGACGCTGACCCGTCCGATTACTCCCTTTCTTTTCGTGCCCCCTCCGATTTGATTGTTGTTTCTCTCTCGAAGCGTCTTGTTAAACCGCAATAACAAGGACGTCGGGCGCCCCGTCCTCCGCCTCCTCCGCCCTCTCCCCTCTCGACCGTCTGCATGTTTGTTCCCGCGCTCGTTTCATTAGCGGCGTCCTCCGCCTCCTCCGCCCTCTCCCCTCTCGACGTCTGCCTGTTTGTTCCCGCGCTCGTTTCATTAGCGGCGTCCTCCTCCTCCTCCTCCCCGGCACTCGCACATCTCTACCCCGCCGTCTCCCGCGCATGCAAACGAGCGCGGGCGAAGGGCGCGCGCGCTGGGCGGCGGTTCCTCGCGTCTGCGTCGAGTCGTCGCGGGGCGATAGCGGGAGAGGCGCAGACCTCCAACATGCCGAGTTTTGTTGTCCTCACAATGGCAATCCTTTAAGAGCCCCCCCCCGGTAGCCAAATATCTCCACAAACCGCACAAAAGCGCTTCGATTTCCCACAACGTGAGCGGGGCTCATCGTCGCCACCCAGCTGCGCAGGAAAGCCTCTCGGCATTATTTGCCTCGTGCGCTGCGTCCCGGCCCGGCTAAACGGCTGACTGCTGTCCATTGTCAGCCGTAGACATTGATGTCTTTGTACGCCCCGTGTTTGATAGGCCTTGGATTTGCCTGTCTTGTGTGTGTGTGTTTGTGTGTGTGCGCGCGGGTGCATGTCTTTGAATGTGTGTGTGTGCGCGTTTATTTACACTCCCTCTATGTCCTGGTTTGAGCAATTAGAGTTAAACCACATCATAGCCCCTGCAGTCTTGACCAACTAGATCAGCCATTTCCTGGATAATGTGGGGGCTGGCTGACAGGATGTGACTCTTATGCACGCACACAAAGACACACACACTCAGTCACACTCCACACAACAGACCGTTGAACATATTATCACTGGTCAACACAATTTGTCTTGCATGGGGGTTTTTCAACGGATTCTAGCTAACTTTTGGGTGCTGAATCCAAACCTGGCAATAGCTTTTGCCTATCACATCAGGTTTTTGAACCATGAAAAATCATTATTTTTGAGAAAACAGCAATTTTACGCTCGGAAGTTAAAAAAACACTGTTGCATTAGAAGATCGATAGATGCAAAAATGATTACAATGAATAAATAAACTCTCATCCTAGGATGAAATTACTTAGGAAATGAATAGGGGTCATTTTTATCCCCACCAAGACTGCCAGACTAGATGGTCAACTTTTGTAAAATCCTGAATAAGGAGCATACAGATAGCACAAAAACTTGATGTGAGAGAGCAAATCGGAGCCCAGATTTGGATTCAGCAGCCCAAAATTAGCCAAAAACAGTTTCCAAAGTCCATGCAAGAAAAAAAATTTTTTTTGTAGACCAGTGGCAATTTTTGTTCCCATTGTGACCTCTTGACCTCCCGTGTCTTCAGAGTCTCCTTAGTGCATGTTGAAAGTTTCATGCTCTTAAGGTTCGATACACTGAGACACACACACACACACGTGCACACAACAGATCTGCAGTGGTGGATCCTGGGATTCATTTTAAAACATGGCCTCAACCAGAAGAGTTCCGTCATTTAAGCAGCGGGCTTCCATTCACAGAGATGCACAGTGCTTTTCCAATACCCCCCCCCCCAGTACTGTCACATCCCTTCATCTCCCCTGCTTCCTTGCTCTCCCTTCTCCCACATCCCGTCTGCCTCTTAATCATCCGTCTTTGCTTGTCAGCCACATTGCACACAGCAGCGGCGCTGAAGTTTTGCTCTGCGGAGCTTCTTCTTTTTTGCTGTGAAGGGAATGTGGTGTTGAAATAAGGTGCAAATGTGACCCGTGGGATTCATTTTTGCAGCCCGTGTGGGGTAAACGAGGTCCAAAACGTGTGAAAGTCACATACGAACGTGCAAATACTAGAAGGCAACAATCCCTGAAGAAAAGCGTGGCTGTGTTGTTCATGCTTGTTGACCGCGTCCAGCTGTAAAACGATGAACGAAGAGCCTACCGGCGCAGAATTACCTTTTATACCAACACCTCCTGCCGGGTGGTCATGAGTGAAAATTGTTCAACTCTGTCTGCTATCCCTCCTATTTCCATAACTGCCTCTTGGCACATTTCAAGGAAATTAGCTAACGCTTTAATCCAGTGATAGGCACAAGTGCTCGAGTACTGAGTACTTATTCAGAACCTCAGTATTTGAAAAAGGTCTGTTTACTTGTTATACTTGTTATAAATGTGTACATTGGAGACTGAAGGACTTGGAGAAGGCTTATGACCGTGTAGCCCGGGGCACTCTGTGGGGGGAACTGCAGGAGTGTGGGGTACCGGGGCAGTTGCTACAAACCATCCGGTCCTTGTATAACCAAAGTGAGAGCTGTGTGCGCATTCTTGGCACAAAGTCAAACACATTTTCGGTGGGTGTTGGACTCTGCCAAGGTTGTCCCTTGTCTCCGATTCTGTTAGTGAAATTCATGGACAGGATCTCAAGGTGCAGCCAAGGTGAGGAGTGTGTCTGTTTTGGGAACCTCAGAATTGCATCTCTGCTCTTCGCAGATGATGTTTTGTTGGCTTCATCAGAATGCGACCTCCAGCCCACACTGGGGCAGTTTGAAGCTGAGTGTGACATTGTCGGGATGAGAGTCAGCACCTCCAAGTCTGAGGCCATGGATCTCTACCGGAAAATGGCGGATTGCTCCGTCTGGGTTGGGGATGAGCTATTGCCTTAAGTGAAGGAGTTCAAGTATCTCGGGGTCTTGTTCGCAAGTGAGGATAGGATGGAGCGGGAGATTGACAGGCGGATTGGTGCAGCATCAGCAGTAATGCAGACGTTGTACCGGACCGTTGTGGTGAAGAGGGAGCTGAGCCAGAAGGCAAAGCTCTCAATATACCAGCCAGTCTTCACTCGAACCCTCACCTATGGTCATGAGCTTTGGGTAGTGACCGAAAGGGTGAGATCGCGGGTACAAGTGGCTGAAATGAGTTTCCTTCGTAGGGTGTCTGGGCTCAGCCTTAGAGATAGGATGAGGAGTTCGGACATCCGGCGGGAGCTCGAAGTAGGGCCACTGCTCCTTCGCGTCGAAAGGAGCCAGTTGAGGTGGTTCGGGCATCTGATTAGGATGCCTCCTGGGCGCCTTCATTTGGAGGTTTTCCGGGCACGGCCAACTGGGAGGAGACCCCGGGGTAGACCCAGACCTCGCTGGAGGGACTACATGTCCAATGTGGCCTGGGAACGCCTTGGGATCCCCCAGGAGGTGCTGGAGGGTGTTGCTGGGGAGAGGGACGTCTGGAGTGCCCTACTTAGCCTGCTGCCACCGCGGCCCGACCCCGGCCGATGATGAATGAATGAATGAATGAATTATAATTTTAATAGGACTATTAAGTTTTGATTCCAGCATGTTGTGCTACTTGGGCACAGGGGTGACCGCTGAGCGGCGTGAGGCGTGGATATATTTTGAACAAACCAGTGGATATGAAACGTGAGCTATGTGATATCGAGCCGAATTATCATTAGCATGTCAGTTTTCATGATTACTCATATGATAGCCAAGCATAAAGACAAAATATCGCCATGTTCACCAGTTATTATCTGGCACCACTGTGCGCCAGCTGGACTGGAGCAGATTAGCCAGCTAATGGTTAATGAACTGATTTCCTTCACAAATATTCATATTGTGGATTCACAAAATGGGAAAACCTTCGGCGCCATTAGTGCCGGGAAAAAATGGGAACTTACCTGTGGTCAGCGTAGCTAATTTGCACACACACACACACACACACACACACACACACATACACACACATAACAAATATATATTACATTAGAAACCAGTACCAAGTACTGGTTTCTTCAAGTACTGGTGAGTACTTGAAGAGGATAGTCATGTGTAATGCACATCCCTACTTTAATTCAGACCCACCATACAGACTGAGCTGTGGTCTTTGGAAGGATCCGACCCGTCATCTCTCTGTAACGGGGCAGTCGCTCTGAACTGTATGTCCCTCCTCTGCTGCCCCTAAACCTTGTCACATCCTTTTCCCACGGTTCCCACTCCTCTTGATAAACCTGGAAATTTACAGACTAGTTTCCTAGTCATGGGATGCACCTGGGAAATGTTGTAAACGTGTTCAAATGTCCTGGAAATATTATTGAGGTCGTAAAAAATGGTAAAGTTGTATTTGCATGAGCTGAGCTTGCATATTTTCCTCCATATTTTTCACCTCTGAGGTTGCTCTCAGTGCTTGAAGTTTTGGCGGTATGCTAAATGACTAGCTAAAACACAGTCCAGTTAGTGACTATTGAGACTTGCGCTGATGGTTATTGCTAAATAATATGACCTTCCGTGAGCAACAGCTGTCACATATATTCAAGCCAGTTCTGGAAAATGATTTCCTACACAGAGTGAGAACTCGGGTTTTCCCAAAAGCCAATCTTCATGCTCTTCCCTCTCCTTCTGTCTGCAGTCATTGCCGATTCGCTGACGGTGACCGCTCCGCCCCAGACGCTGTCCAAGGTGGAGGGCGACACGTTGCAGCTGACCTGCGAGGTGTCCCGCACGACCATGCAGCACACTCACGTGTCGGTGGGATGGTACCTGCGCTCCCCAGAGGACCCGACCGCCCCGCCACAGGAGCTGCTCACCTTGTCCCGAGACTTTGTCCTGCGCTCCGGCGGGCCCTACCGGCAGAGGATGGCTGCGGGGGACCTCAGGCTGGACAAGACCAGCGCCACGGCCTACAGGCTGACCATCCACAAGCTGCAGCCGGTGGACCAGGGCCTGCTCTACTGCCAGGCGGCGGAGTGGATCCAGGACCCGGACGGCAGCTGGTTCGCCATGACCCGGAAGCAGGGCGACAAGACCCAGCTCCGCATCCAGCCCACTGGTGAGTGAGTAGAGGAGCTCAGACGAACTGGGGAAGGGGAGGGAGGGAGGGCAAGAGAGAGGGAGAGAGGGAGGGAGGAGTAGAAAAACAGGCATACACAAGGGGGAAACTTTAGAGCTGTTCAAGATGCTCCTCTTGTCCACCCTGCAGTTATTTTGAGACACACACACACACACACACACCCATGCAAGCACACTGGCCTCCTCTGATTGCTGATCAGTATCTCGCGTTAAGCTCATTAGCGCACTAAGAAGGGCTTAACTAAATCTCCACAGGCTTCCCACTTTTGTATTTGTCTGTTTGATGGGCATCATTAGAGGCACATCCGAGAATGACAGCTCCTCGCAGCGGCGGGTGTTTGCGGGAGGAGACCCATGGCTGCACATACGCATTTGGCTTACTCGGGCTGCGAGCCGCCCGGAAGTCAGAGGCCGACAATGGGTCATTTTCTCAGCGCTGACATCACGCTCACGCTCCCTCGATTACACCAGGCGGTGCCGTTCTCATTTCAAATGCAGCAGTGTGCAGGAGACGTCTGCCTGCCTCTCGCCTCTGCAGGAAGCTGGGAATTGCCCGAGGGAAGGGGGAGGAAGGGTGTTAGTTAGCGAGGGAGGAAAGGATGGCAGGGTGAAAATGATGATGGGGGGGGGGGTCGTCGGTGGGGATGGGAGGCTGAAGTGAGTGACGAGTGAGAGAGAGAGAGAGAGTGCCTGTCTCTAGTTTGGCGCTGGAGGAGTCGGCCTGTTATGATAATGATCCGGTTATGAGCTGTCGCCCTCCTGAACGTGACGGGTAGAAAAAAACCAAAAGACAGCCTCTCGACTTCACACAGACGTCAGCTCACATGCATGCCCACTTCAACCCCCCCCCACCCCCCGCCATTCATTCACCCTCTCCAATCCACCCCTTTCCACGGCCCAGATGCTCTGTAATGAGGATGCACTGTATCGCACAAAAGGACTCTCTCATGCTAACATCGTCGTGTCGTG